>BQNB010193280.1:0-11548 GCA_026074375.1 Tanacetum coccineum
CATAAACCGTACGTTGCAACAGACACATAAGTCAACACTAATGGTTTGACTAACCTGCTCAAGTCACGGTTGTTACACATGGGGCTATGAACTCACCTTAGTAAATAGTCCCCTGTTAATGATAAATATATCCATGTATGGCAAATGAATCTCACCGTCAAATACCTAAGTAAATACAGCCAGTCTTAGTCTACAAGTTTAGGCTAACGACTTAATGCATAAACTACAATAAATTGCTAGTTTATATATACTGTTATCACTTGTGTGGTGGTGCACATGTTTATTGTATTTGTCTTTACTTGTTGACTCTTGGGAAGGCATACGACTACACACGTACAAGTATATGTATAAGCGTTATTAATAAATATATATTTATTAAATCATGCTTTAATTTGTATAATATCTGATAAATATTATAACTTGTCTGATACGTTAAATGTTTATTAAAATCACTTTTGTTCATAAAATATCCTTAGGTTTTCTATATTTACAAAAACAGTCCTTATGTTTATGAAACTAGGTTATTTACATTTTAAACCCTTAGGTTTCCATGTTTACACCTTTAGCCCTTTAACTTTAGAAAAAGTCACACTTTTGGTCCTTATATTTTCAAATAGTCCCTTATGTTTCAGAAGTGACAAAAATAGTCCCTAAAATATAGAGAATTCAATTTTGACAGTTTTAACCCTCAAGTTCCAAGTTTTACACTTCTAGTCCTTTAACTTCCAAAATTTATATTTTAAGTCCAAATAAGTTTTGAAAAGTGGCAAATGGCTTTATTAGACTTCCAATAAGCCATATAAGTTGTGACAGCTTATAAATAAGCTCGAATAAGCTTATTTGGGCTTATTGGGCTCGTTAACCCAATAACCTTAACCCGAATAGCTCCATAAGGTCCATTAGGGTTTCATACATTGTTCAACTTATTTTTCTAGTCTTATTAAGAACTTAGGATTATATTTAAGCTATTTTTACTGTTCGGCTTATTCTTAAGCCATTAAGTTTCGTTAATGGGCTTTTGGGCCCATTATGAACTCGGTAGGGTTTATACATCTTTAGGCTTGCTCAAATTAGATCCATTAGTCTTTCTAAGTCTATCATAAGCTGTATAAGCTCACAAATAAGCTATTCAAGCTTATTCGTGGCTTATGGACCCATTTTGGCCACGATAATGGGTTGTCAAGCCCATTAAGGGTCTGATTTAGTTTCCGGTGTACATTAAGGCCCATATAAATCCTATAAGTATATTAGACCTTTAATAAGCTCAAGAAGCTTATTAATAAGTTGTGGACCTCATAGTCATGTCCTGTTAGGCCTGTTTGGCCCATTAGTGGGCTGTTGGGTTTAATATGCCTGTTAGTGTTCCGTTAAGCTTATTAATAGTTCTAGGGTTCCGTTAGGGTTTTTGTTATGTCCTCAAGTCCTTGTTAAGCACCCTAATTCCATTATAAGCCAAAACCATAAGCCATGTTAACCTTTAGTGGGCTACATGGCCCAACAGTGGACATATACGCCCACTGTGGGTGCGTATGGTTTGTGTTTGTGGTGTTTAACCACAAACTGAGCACTTTGAGCTTATTTGGCTCACCTATGGCTCGTGTTTAATACACGTAAACACTCTACTAGCCAATATACCCTTTCCCGAGCCAAGCCATCAAGTTTACATGAAAAGTTTACGTATAGGTTTCGAGTATTTCGTGTATAGGTGTTAGTATTCGTGTTGGTTTCCATAATTGCAATTAAATGAGAACGTTTAAGCCTTAGCTCATTTTTAAATCATGTTTTACATGTTTTATCATGTCCTAGCACCACACAAGTCTTACGTGTTGCAATTTACTAAAGATGAACATGGGTTGTGCGATGCTAGGCACGACCCATGTTTTAGTTTGTTAACACAAGATAATCGTGCCCTATGACATATAAAGGGAAACATGAAACTTAAACATATAAGCTAAGACACTTATAAGGGTCCTAGCTCCTTGAAGAGTAGTGTCGAGTGGTGTGTAGTAAACCTGAATTTTTATAACCCAAATCGTATATGTACGATTGTATATTCCATCCCTAGTTTAACTCGAATACCTTAGAATACTTGGTTGCAAATTATGGTGTTGTGTCTCGGCTGTGTGGCCCGAAAACAAGGAAGACAAAGGTGGTTTTTGCTTAGAGATTGGCTAAGTGTTTGCAAGAAGTGTTTTGTGTCATGTATGAGTAGGTTTATATAGGCTTTTGGATTAGTTAGCTTCCTAGTTCTTAATCCAAACCAAACCGTGCCCTATTAGGGTGGTTTTATGGTTTCTAGTTAAGCTCAAATGGTTTTGATTTAACCACCTAGTACATTCCTTAATTACATGATTAAGGTACAAGATTTGCTTAAGATTTGAAAATCTTATGGTTGTGTATATGTTGTTTTTGCCGCGATTATTACCCATTGTGTTTTAAGCTAAATAAGAGACATTAAGGATAAGCCTTAATTAATCCTATGTTGTACATGTACTTAGGGATATTTTCTATTTGTTTAGGCATGTGGGACGAGTAAGGCTTGGAGGGAAAGAAGGTTTTAAAATCTTGTTAAGATTATAATGGTACATTCTTTAATTAGGAGATAATTATACAAGATTGTGTAAGTATCCAATGGTTTATGGGTTTCGCTTTCCCATATTCAGCCATAATGTTTTATTAATACAAGAATTGAATAAAATTTGTGTTTAAGGATTAAAAGTGGTTATTGGTTTGAGTCTAGGTAAGTCTAGGTATTTTCGAGGTGTGTCTAAAGGTATTTTATTGCGAAACGTAAGCCTTTAACGTGACCAATGAAAATATAAAACACGCAAAGTCAATAATTATCTTCTTAATAATTATATAACACTTGCTTGACGTAAACCTTAATTTATTTGGTGACCGTTTATGTTAAATAATTGTTTCTAGTCTACGCGATTTAGCTTGAAAGTTAAATTAAAAGTAAACGCGTATCACGATACGGACAAAATAAATAAGGGAATAATAATAGAGTCGAAAAATGACCTGAAATTGAGAAAATGTGTTATATCTCCACCATTAAAATAGCTTTAGACCAAACTCAAAAGCTTTAAAGACCTTGTAATGATTGACGAAGCCGGTTTGTGAAAAGCTATGGGTATTTCTTTTTGAATGAATCTTCACATTCCCAGGTGAACTCAGGACTCTCCTATAGATCCAGCAAACTTGACCAATGGTGATCCGTCTATTGCTTTAATCGTTTTGATCTCCCGTTTCCACATGATTTTAACGGGCTCTTCCACAAACTGGAGTTTATCATCAACGTGAATTCCTTCCAACGGCATGGCTATTGGTTCGTCAACGTAACATTTCTTCAAATTAGACACATGGAAAGTATGGTGAACCCTGCTCAATTCTTGAGGAAGTTCCAGCCTGTAGGCAACATCCCCAACCCTGGCTAACACCTTGAAAGGTTCGACATATCTCGAGTTCAACTTGCCCTGCTTACCGAATCGTACAACCCCTTTCTAAGGTGAGACTTTGAGCATAACCCTATCCTCAACTTCGAACTCCATCGGATTTCGCTTCAAATTAGCGTAGCTCTTTTGTCGATCCTGAGCAGCTTGAATTTTCTGCTTGATCAGGATGATCTTTTCCGTTGTTTCTTGGATCATTTCTGAACAAGTCAGTTAAGCTTCTCCAACTTCAGCCCAGTACACAGGTGATCTACATTTTCGTCCATAAAGTGCCTCATAAGGTGCGGCCTTTATGCTAGCATGATAACTGTTGTTATACGAGAATTCGGTTAATGGCAAATGCTTAACCCAACCCTTTCTAAAATAGATCACGCAAGTACGTAGCATGTTCTTGAGGGTTTGAATAGTCATCTCGCTTTGTCCATCCGTCTCTGGATGATAGGCAGTGCTCATATCCAAGTTAGTACCCAAGGCCTTCTGGAGTGACCTCTAGAAATTTGATGAGAATCTAGGGTCACGATCACAAATGATCGAGACAGGTATTCCATGTCTTGTGACTACCTCCTTTAGGTACATCCTTGCCAACTTCTCCATGGGGTCATTTTCCCTCATTGGTATGAAGATTGCAGACTTCGTGAACATCAACAATCACCCAAAATAGTGTCCATGAACCTTGTAAACGACTTGGAAGGCTTTATGACAAACTCCAGAGTGATATTGTCCCACTTCATTGAGTGTATCTTGGTTTTACCAACAATCCCGATGGTCTTTGATGTTCAGCTTTGACCCTAGCACACGTCAAACATTTGCTAACATAGGTGGCGATGTCGGCCTTCATGTTGGGCCACCAGTATAGCTTTTTCATGTCTTGATACATTTTGTCAGAACCCAGATGGACAGAGTATTTTGATTTGTGGGACTCGTTCATAATCACGGTCCTTAAATCACCATAACATGGCAACCAACTTCTGCCATTTAAGCATAGAGTTCCGTTAGCACGGGGTTCTAATTTTTCCTTCGGTATATCCTTCCTGATCATACCTCCTACGTCTTCATTCTTGATGTTCTCTGGTTTCTGTGCTTCTATTTGAGCTTCTAAAATTTGTTTAGGGAGATTTAAACCAATAGTCATGACTAAGGCTCGAACCCATAATGGCTTAATCCGTTCTTTACGGCTTAAGGCATCGGCCACTATGTTTGCTTTCCCCGGGTGATAACGAATTTCACAGTCGTAATCACTGAGCAACTCTAACCAATGGTGTTGCCTCATGTTCAGCTCCTTTTGGTCAAGAATGTGTTGTAGACTTTTGTAGTCGGTAAACACAGTACATTTGGTTCCATACAAGTAGTGTCTCTAAATTTTTAGAGCAAACACTACTGCACCAAGTTCCAAATCATGAGTAGTATAATTTTTCTCATGAATCTTCAACTGTCGTGATGCGTACGCAATCACCTTCTTGTTTTGCATCAATACTGCACCCAATCCTTTATGCGACGCATCGCAATATACAATGAAGTTCTCAGATCCTTATGAGAGGGCTAAGATAGGTGCGCTACACAACTTATCCTTCAATGTCTGAAAATATGCTTCTTGCTTGTCACCCCATTCAAAGGCAACTTTCTTTTGCGTTAGCTTGGTCATCGGCTTAGCAACTTTCGAAAATCCTTCGATAAACCTCTGATAATAACTAGCAAGACCTAAAAATTAACGTATCTCCATTGGTGTTTTAAGAGACGCCCGATCTTTTATTGATTCGATCTTGGCAGGATCTACGTAAATGCCTTGAATATCAATCACGTGGCCGAGAAATTGTACCTTAGGAATCCAAAATTCACATTTAGAGAATTTAGCGTACAACTCTTCTTTCTTAAGCAATTCCAGAATTGCCTTAAGATGTTCTTCATGCTCTTTCTTGTCCTTTGAATAAATTAGTATATCGTCAATAAAGACAATTACAAACTTATCCAAGTATGGTTTGCACACCCGGTTCATGAGATCTATAAACACCGCCGGTGCGTTCGTCAAACCGAATGGCATAACTTGGAACTCGTAATGACCGTACCGAGTCTTGAATGTCGTCTTTGGAATATCTTGTTCACATACTCAAAGATGATGATAACCCGATTGCAAGTCTATCTTAGAATAAACACTGGATCCTTGTAGTTGATCAAATAAATCGTCAATCCTTGGGAGTGGATAACGATTATTCACCGTCAACTTGTTTAATTCCTGATAGTCGATGCACATTCGAAATGATCCGTCCTTCTTTTTGACAAACAAGACCAGAGCTCCCCAAGGTGAGGAACTGGGTCTTATAAAGCCCTTGTCGGATAGTTCTTGCAGTTGCTCTGACAACTCTTTCATTTCGGAAGGAGCAAATCGATAAGGTGCTCGTGCCACAGGTGCAACACCAGGCATCAAATTGATTTAGAATTCCACTTGTTGAGTTGGTGGAAGACCTGGAAATTCTTCAGGAAATACTTCAAGAAAATCTTGAACGATTGGTACGTCCTCAAGTCGCTTCTCCTCTGACTTGTCTTCAGTCTCCTTTGTAGTAACATGTGCCAAAAAGACATGATGTCCTTTTAGCAAATATTTTTGAGTCCTGATGTACGAAATGATATTCAAACGGGTCTCGTTTCCCTGATTGCTTCTGTCGCCACGTATAAGTAAGGTTTCATTTCCCTAGGGAATACGAACGATCTTCTCGGCACAATCAATGACCGCGTGGTACTTTGACAGCCAATCCATACCGATTATGACGTCGAAACTACCAAGTTCTATGGGCATTAAGTTAATGTTGAATGGATGGTTTAAGAAATTTAATCTACAACCCCAAATGATAGTGTTTATCCAAATTACTTTCCCGTCGGCTAGTTCTACATCATAATAATGGTCTAATACAGTTGGTGTGATATCAATTAGGGAACTAAATGTGGTAGATACAAAACTCCTATCGGCACCAGTATCAAATAAGATAGAAGTATAGCGGTTATTTAGAAGGAACGTACCCGTAACGGCGTTGGAGTCCGGGTTTGTTCCCGCATTACCCACCACATAAACCTTGGCTGGAGCATTGCCATTCCTACGTTGATTACCACAGTTTCCATTCTTTAACTTCGGACAGTCTTTCTTGTAATTCCCCTGAACACCACACTCATAGCAAGTGACAGCATTTTGAGTTGCTCTGGAGTTACCACGATTGTTGTTATTATTGTTGGGACCAGAACTCCTACAATTACGAGCCAAATGACCGATCTTCTTGCACTTATTACACCTAGGAGCACACGGACCTTTGTGGTGATAGTTGTATTTTGTACACAAGGGCAATGATCTCGTGTACTCCCTCTTTTCACCAGGGCCAGCAGTGTAAGCCCTCCTAGTGTTCTATCTCTTGTTTTGTTGTTGGTGCCCCTGATTGTTTCCAGCATTAAACTCCAACTTCCTCTTCTGCTTAGCTTGCCTTTCAGTAATAGTGAGGACTTTTTTATCTATCTGATCATTGGCAAACTCAACTGCTTTCTCCATCGTCTTGGGTTGATATGACATTACATTCCCCGAATCATAGCAGGAAGTCCACCAACATATTTCTCAACTTCTTCTAATTCCTTGTGGAACATCCTTCCATACATCAGTGCAAGCTCTTGAAAACGCAGAGTGTAACTTGCGACATCAGTACCTTTACTTTTAGGTTCCAGAGCTCAATTTTTAACTTCTTGATTTCACCCCTTGGGCAGTATTTGACTGTCATCATCTTCTTCAGTACCTTCCAGTCCATGGCATAAGCAACATCTTGAGTAACGGCCTTCATGTGGGAGTTCCACCATGTCAGGGCGTTTCCAATCAAAGTGCAAGTAGCGAATTTAACTAGGTTCTCCACAACATAGTTGCTTATGTGGAATACTGATTCCATCTTTTCAAACCATTGGGCCAACATAACTACCCCTTCAGTACCCTTGAAATTAAGTAGATGACAGTTCAAGAAATCTTTGTACGTATACTCACGCGGAGTGCGTGTAGTCCCTCTGATTCCAGTGCCAGAATTGTGGCTTCCATCGCCATGACTATTAGTGCTGTTTCGAAGAGTTTCATGATTGGCAAGTGCCGCGGAAACTCTTTCTGCGATCAGTTGCTCAACAATTGTAGCAGTCATTAGGGCAGCAGCCGCAACAACAGTCCTTGCAGTAGCAGAGGATCTTCTTAGCGGTATATTGTTCTAATCACAACAATATAAAACACGTAAGTTTTCATAAACATCACAATGTGACATGGGTACAACATATATATAACAAGATCATATCACACAGTGAGTACATAACATGACTGGGATCACAGCACATAACAAAATTGAGATCGACATAACATAATACAACACATTATATATAACAAGATCACATCACATAGTGATTATATAACATGACTGGGATCACAATACATAATTGAATTAAGATTGACATGACATAATACAACACATCATATATAACTGGGAAAACATACATGATTGTATGATACAAGAAATGAAAAATACAAATCCTACTACCGTGCTAGCTGGGTATAAAACCCATAATAATTAGCCATCTAACATAATGATAGCTATGAATATGACATGAAAATGTAATCCTAGGCAGAACAACCAGCGCCCTTGGGATCATTTGCATGAGTCTGGTCTCTAGCCTAAAGTGCCTGAATCTGTCCCAATGCCGCTGATAACTGTCCCTGTAGTGATGAAACCTGTGTAATCAATGTCGTCATCAATGACTCCTGTGAGGCGATACGGTAATCCTGCATTTGGGTATGAGTCCTATATGCTTGCAGTTCATAGTGAACTTTCGAACTCATCCCAATGGAATGTGCCCAAGCCTCTCGGGAAACGTGGGCCTCCCGATCCAACAGTCATGCAGTCTCATAGTGAAACTATCCATCCTCGACCACTCCATCAACTCTCTGAAATAACTGTGTTTGTCTGTCCTGACCATCCTCGATCACAACATAAATATCCTGAGTGTCCTACTCCTGCACTGCAGCGAGCTCGGTTACTCTAGCATTGACCCCCTCGAGGGTCGTCGGTGCTACCTCCGCAACAGCCTCTGTCGGGTCTACCCAAACATCCCTAATGTCATAGCCGACCTCCTCGGCTCTTCGACGTCTAACCTCGGCATCCGTAGTGCCAATAAACCCATAATCTGCTCTATGTGAAGAATACTAGTAATCTTTAATATTATGCAAGAACTAGAGAGATAAGTGGGTGGAAGGAAGGTTTTGTTTCTAGAGAGAGAAAGTAAGAAAACATGAAATGCATATATGAAAAGTGAAATACAAAAACCAACCAACCAACCACCTCTCCAAGGCATGGAGAGGTGTATATATAGTCCTATGATGGCCGGCCATGGGCCTTAACGGGCTTTCCATGGGCCTTGGGCCAGACTAGCTTACTAGACTAATCATATAACAAACTACGGGCTAAGACTATTACAACTTAGAAGTGACCGATACTTTTCTTGTTTCCAACAATCTCCCCCTAAGGGAGGTCACTCCATTTTACAAAATTTAAACCTAGCATACTATGCTATATCTCTTAGTCTTCAGCTCGTAAACTTGACTTTCTCTTGTGAATATGTTGTAGTAATCTTTGACTTTAGGCTCGAGCTTGTTCCTTTATCTTTACTTGTAAGTGGAGATGTGATCTTGAGCACTGTGAGATCATCAACCAAGCATAATCTCGTTTTGTCATCTTGTGACTTTGTCATCTTGTGATCTTGTGACTTCTGGACCGACATGCTCATACCATTCTTGATTTGTTGACTTGGAAAGCTTTAATGTTGCATCTTTCTTGAAATTCTTTAACTTTAACACTTCGTCACTTCAAGAAAGACGTTCGGTATCAGAGTAGCGGAAGTCTTGAAACATGTACTTGAGCTTTCATGATGTCTTTATGTTTGTCGGTCGGGTATGAGCATGTGGCTATGGATCTTGTGAGTCAGCGGGAAACAGGTACCTTCACCACCATCTTTAAGTTTCCTGCAATAAAACAGTTAGCAATAAAGCGGGGGTACGAATATGGCTTTGTCATTCGTCCGTGTTTGGTTGGAGTAACCTTCGAATCCGTGAGGATCGACCTGTGATCAGGTAGATTCAATTTAAGAAGAATCTCCTTGACAGGATTTCCAGCTGAAGTATAGAATCTTTCTAACACATTTGCATTAGATTCATCAAACTCAGCATGTTCTCATTATCGGAACGTCTCAAAGCAGACAGCACGATAAGAGTGAACCAGCGAGTTACTATCTCACCGATTGAAAATAGAAAATTGATTTGAAAATCAATCGGTGTATCACTTGCAAAAGTGTTTTTGTGACACACCGAGAGTGTTAATCATTTCAAAAATTCATTAACAACCGTTGATCCATTTCCTGGAACAAGTTTGATTCTTATAGAATCGCACCATCGTTTCTTTCCAGTTGTCACAAGTTTGATTCATAAAGAATCGCACAAGTTACCTACCATGAGCTTGTTTGATGTTGGCTCAAGCAGGATTTCCATCTTCATTGTGAATGAATTCACTCTGATGTTCTGGCAAAATCACAAGGATAATGCGTAGGACTCTTAATATATATCTTGTAATTCACATTGTGTGACTTAGCAAGCAGAATTTGACAAGTGTCCTAATGAGATTTATGGATGATCTCTTTTGGCTCTAGACTCAATAGTGCACTTTGATTTTAGTGATCGGAGGCTGGAGCAGACTGCCACCTTTTCAATATCAACTAACTCGGAGTGAGAAAGTCAATAGAAATGAGTGTATCTCCGTGAGTTTTGAAACAAAGTCTTTCTGACTTTGAGTAGCTGGGAGGGGTTTGTGCATAGCGTCACTGGGTCCATGACTGTCTTCAATGTCAGACAACACCTGAGTGTTTCTGACAGCATATGTATTGACCCGGTTTCTGCCTAAGTGTATGGAGGGCTTCTTTCTTTACACCCTTTATCCTTACATTTCTTTTTCATTCTTCAACCCCTTCAATGCTTACCGAGACTTCATAACTAACACCTTGTTGGGTTTGTTCCAGTGTTAGCTCCATCTCAGTCGGCATTATTCCCTTTTTCTCACTTTTTCTCCTTTTATCATACCTAAGGACTTCTACACTAACTAGTGGATATCCCTGGGTAGATCCCTCCGGTTCTGGCTGGATCATGGGATCTGAAAACCTAAGCCTAACCGCCTTATAACTTCATAAATTTAAGAACATGGTCGGTCTTTTGGGTATTTCATCACGATCCTTCCAAAAACATTGAAAACTTCAATCAAAGTGTTTGATATAAATATCAAAAGATTTACACTTTGAGAGTTTTTCATTATCACTAAAAGCTCCCCCTTAACATGTGCATCGTAATCGTAGTACATGCTAGGTGTGGAGTGCATTGAGTCCATTTTATTTGATCACTTCTGTCAATATACATTAAGTCCAGGTTAATCACATTTTCTCCCCTTATCCAAAATGTTAATCCCTTGATATTTTGGATATCAATTGATTAACCGTTCGGGGACAAAATGAGATATGATAGCAGATTGGAACATGTTATTGCTCCCCCTCAACTTTTGAGGGTTTATAAGATGATGCCGAGTACAATTATTTGAAAATTTTGAATTTACTAAGAAATTCTTGAAAAATTTGTACTCGAGCACATCTTATTATTCACCAAAAAGTCTACACTAAACTTCACTCGATCGGTCCTGTCAACAAGTCGCTCGTTCGGTCCTTTCAATGAGACGCTCGTTCGATTCATATTGTAGGTCTCTCGTTCGGTCCTCACGTTTAGTCACTCGTTCGGTCCAATTTAAATGACGCTCGTTCGATCCATTTTGTAAAGTTCTTGTTCGGTCCACACGTTAGACACTCGTTCGGTCCTTACGTTAGACACTCGTTCGGTCCTCACGTTTAGATACTCGATCGGTCCATATGGTTTCTACTCGATCGATTTATCAAGTTTGTGCAAGATCGACTTTCACATTTAACTCTAATCTAGCATTTTCATTGAGCCATGATAAAACAATCTAACACACAAACAGTTAATATTTATGTATTTAACTATTCAAACT
>BQNB010193281.1:0-11548 GCA_026074375.1 Tanacetum coccineum
CTACTACTTGTTCTGCGAATGGGTAAGGATATATCATCAGGCTCAACAGGTGTCACCACCTCTTGTTGAGTGTTAGTGTTCACTATAGGTTCTTCATCGGTAGACTCTTGAATTTCTTCAAGGTCAATTTTACTCCCACTGGCCTCTTTAGATATCATTTCTCTTTCAAGGAACACTCCTCTTCAAGCTACAAATACCACATTATCCTTGGGTATGTAAAATAAATATCCAAATGACTCTTCTGGATAACCGACGAAAAGACACTTTTCAGATCTGGCTTTTAGTTTGTCCTGAGCTTCTCGTCTAACGAAAACTTCACAACACCATATTTTGATGTGCCCAAGAAAAGGACGTTTTCCCTTCCACATCCCAAAAGGTGTCTTCGAGACCTTCTTAGTGGGTACAAGATTTAAGATATGGGCGGCTGTCTCAAATGTGTAACCCCAGAAGCTTATTGGAAGTATTGCTCGACACATTATAGATCGAACCATGTCTAACAGGGTTCTTGGTATGTGTTTAATTACACACACCTTTGACCTTTAAAAACAAGTTAAAATAATCAAAAACGGACTTAAAATGCCAAAAATATGCTTGTTTTGCTAATTATGTTGTGTAGGAACGGATATCTAAGAAAAGGACAAAAAACAAAGCCAAAAAGACAAAACCGGACACGGAATGGAAAAGCATGATAAAGACAAAGCCCAAGTCTGAAAAAGTCAACCAAAGTCAACCCCGACAAATCCAAAAGTCAAAGCCATAAATGAAGAAAAATAAGTTTAGGGGCAAAAATTGTCAAGTCCCTAACTTATTTAATGAAGGAAATGAAAAAAATGCTTGTAAGGGACTAAAACTGCCAACTTACCAAAGAAATACCACATGGGCTATTTCTACCAACTCTCAAAAGTCATACACCACAAGGACTTGTGGTGAAATAACAAGTATCACCTTGAGGGACCATTCTTGCCTAATCCCTAAACTTTCCCCCCACTTGGACTTAAACTGAAATAAACACATACACCCTCAGGGACCATTTTTGACAAAACCACAAACCTAACCCCCCATTTTTAAAACACTGTTTATCTTCTACAAGTTTTCCCGCCAAAGCTTATAACCCCACCTCCTGTCACTTTCCACCTCGTTGACCTCCCCATGTCCATCCAAACCCTTCACTCTCATAAACCCCACCCCCCACATGGTCCTTGTCCACGGTGGCAATCCAAAAACCCTCAATTCGATCAAAGGTTGAGATCACTTTGAGTGGGCAGTACTCAAGACCAAGGGCCAGGATTGGTTTTTGTGTTTATACACTCACAACAAGCACAAAGAGCTGTTTATGTCTCTACAAAGAAGCACACAAGTGAAGACAAGAAGAGAAGACCAAAAACCCTAGCTCGTCTATATAAAAAGCTTGTAAGCCATTTTGGCAAAGAGTAGTTTTTTTGTACTCAGTCTTAGTTTTTAACTTAGCTTTACTTTCTTGTACTTGTAATTCTCTTTTTAAGATTAATGAAAATTTCGGTTTATGTTTTAATTTGTGTTCTAAAGTTTCCAAGTTAACTTAAGTTTCCTTTAAGCTCACTTCTAAGCTCTTATATAAGCACTTTATAATCTGTTTTAAAACCTTGATACAAGAATTTAAGAAAAAATTTTTTTAAAAAAAGAGACAAAAGTTACTGTTTGATTAAGCCATGGATGAATGGGCAGAAATGGATGGCTCATTGGGTTCTTAGTTAAGCTTATTTATAAGCTAAGGGTAGGTTAGAGCTTATTTAGGTTCATTTACTCCTGTTTTGAGCAAGGAGTCAAGGTACACTTCTCTTTAATTTTTTGCTTAAAGTTACTGTAGCATAGCTTATTTATGTCTTATTGTGCTTATTTGCTTTAGCCTCTTACCTTTTAGTGCTTATTATTGCATATTTAATAGTTGACTTTAAAATTTTGAGCTTAAATCAGTCTTTATAAGAGTTAAAATCCGTTTTTAAAATATAAAGGGGTGTTTGGGTTAAGCCCAAAATGGGTCAAAATGTTAATGTCATGGGTTGGTGTCACTTGGCCATCTTTGGCTAAGTACATTAAGCTCATTTAAGCTTGTTTTCTGTTTGTTGTAAGCAAAAAAGGTGTAGTTTAAAGTTTTGTCAAGTTAGCTAAAAAATTGTAAAGACAAAAGTCACTTTACACAGCTTATTTGATTAAGCTGTGTAAAGTCCTTTCTTACCTTTGTTTTGAATCCTTTTTAAGTGTCAAAAACAATGAGTTAAGTGCCTTTTTGGTTCACTTGCAATTTTTTTACAATCTGTCAACATGGGTTTTGTGTTTTTCAAAAGTCAAAACTGCCATTTTCAATTGCAAAAACCAGATGGTAAATGATGTTTTTAGCTCCTAATTTTTTGTACACAAGCTCTTTAAGAGCTTATCTCAATCTGTTTTAACTCCATTTTTCTTTTTGAGCTTATTTAGTAGCTTATTTCTAAGCTCACTTTTAGCCTCTTTTCTTTATTGAGTTTCCCCTGGTGCAAAACAGCTTACTTTGTAATCCTTTTCCTTGCTTGTTTTTAATCCATATTATTAGATCTTTGCATTTCTAGACAGCCATCAAGCTACTTTATAAGCTCATGTAAGCCATTTTCCTTAAAAGCCCCTTTAAGTAGCTTATTTTTAAGCCAAAAAGGGTGTCCCTTTGGCTGCCCTGCACCAGTTTGGTGCCTTGGCTTATTTGGCTATTTTTGGCTTATCTGCTTAATCTTTTTAGCTTATTATTGTTAGTAGGTGCTATTTAGGTGTAGTTTATTTGGTGTCGTTGCTTAGTTTGCTTTTGCCTAGCTTAATTTGCCCTAAAATAGCCTAGCAGTTTAGCTTCTTATTACTTAGCTTTAAAATAGTTAAGTCTGCCCCCCCATGAGTGCTTATTCACTTCATAACTTTAGCTTATTTTTATCTGCATTAGCTTATTAGGATTAGGTTTGTACTGCCCTTGCCTATTTACTCTTTTCTTTGCTTACTTTGTCTAAAAATTCAAAAAGAAAATAGCATTTGAGCCTTGTGCTTATTTTAGTATTCTGTCTGTTTTCAATAAGCTTTTTCAGCTTATTTTTAGCTTTTCACAAAAATTTGTAGTTATGAAAAATGATAAGCCCCATGTGCTTATTAAGATTGTATAAAGAGTTTTTCTAAAAAAAAGGGAGATAAGAGGAAACCCGGGTGAGCAAGACTCGAACCCGGGTCTCAACCCTCAATACACCCTCTTTTCTACAAACACTCTTACCGCTGTGCCCTTGGGTCTTTTCTGTTAGACCCTTGGGCACCTTGGTATATAAGGGTGTTTGGCCCTTTTTAGCTTATAAGCCCGATTGGCTTATTCTGAGCTTATTTATAAGCTCAATTTCGGGTTTCTTATTTTTCTTAGGTAGGTTTTAGGGTAAAGTAATTTTAGTAATTTTTTCAGAATTTTTAAAATTTATAATTTAATTTCTTTAAAAGTTTTAAAAATTCATAAAAAATACAAAAATTATCAAAAAAATATTTTTCTTTTTTAGGAAATTTTCTTTAGTCATATTTTACGTAGGAAAAATAGAAAAACTTTCGTAGGGTCATTTTTGTAAACTTTTGATTTTTAAAGAACGGGTCTCGGGCACGGTTCTTGTCTTGACTCGTTTTTGGGTCAAACGACCTCCGTTTTCAGTCTAGTTTTTTTTAAACTTCGTTATTTGTCATTTAGAATCTATTTTAGCTTTTAAATTTGTTTTAGGGTTTAATTTGCAAAATTTAGGTTTTTGACCCTCGTTTTTCGTGCCCGTTTTAGGATTTAAGTTATTTAGCTTTCATTTTTAGGTTTTCTCAATCGTTTTGACTTGTTATTGATTGATTTGCTTACTACACTCCCAAAATCATTACTCTCATTCAAACTAATTTTCGACTGTTATCGATTCTCCAGCACAGCCTCGTGGTTAAAGACCCGGGATATTCTATACTATACTTCCTGTTTCATTGAAGTGTTTTTTGTTTATACATTATTATATATATTGTATTTATTATAGATATCTATATAACGAGTGTAAGTTAGAACCATTCATTAATCACATTGATATTTACGTTTTTTTGGGGCCTTGAATTAAATGGCAATATACTTGAAACATTTTCGGTGACATTTAATTGTCATGTTTCTTTATTAAATTTTAGGGATAAGATTGATTACTTTTGGTGACATAAAATGGGTCGTGCTTCTTATAAATCTTTGGGATTTTGTACATGGTACTGTGATGATACAGTGGACAAATAATTTCAGTTGAAACTTACATCTTCATTTAAAATTATCTATGTAACTCTCCAACTTTTATGTTGCACTTTTAGCTTGTTTTTCTCAGGGATTTTGTTGCTTGGATTATTTGATGTGCATTGGAGTCTTTACATTCAAGTTTTTCATGGTGATGCAATTATGGGACAACTATTATTTTGATTTCAGAAAATCAACGAGATTGTTTTACAAACGACACTTTTTAGAGGTCGTTCTCTTGTATCTAGCGCTGTGTATTATGAAGTAGCACCCCATGTGGTATTCCGCTGCGTTGTCATATTTTTAGGGGTGTTACACTATATATTATATATATATCTCTTTTAGAGTGAGCTTTTCTTAAAGGAGACTTTAGGAAAGTTCTTAATTGCTTTTTTTGGTATAATATTATATTATATTTTTGCGTATTTAAAAATTACAATCACTGCTCGAGTAACTTAAAAACATTAAAGTTAACTAAATGAGCATCAAGCTCGAGCTCGAACAAATAGATTAATACACGAGCTCGAGTTCGAGCAGGATTTTGAATATTTATTCGAGCTCGAGCCGAATAATAGTTAATCGAGCTAAGCTCGAATATTCTGAAACTCGACTCGGCTCGGATCGTTAACACCCCTACTGTATGGAGTAACAAAAAGGAAACAAAAATTAAATTATATATTATCACCGTCTCAAAATTATAATTCACGTTTCTCTTTTGAATTTTACCAATTTAATTGTCTACTATCAAAAATATATAGAGAAATTTGATCAAATTTCTCATATTATTCTTGATTGAAATTAATATTACAAACTTTATAAAAGAAATTTATTAATTAGTTAAGGATAAAACTAAGATTTTCAAGATCGTGATCCTACTCATGATCGTTTTTGTCTTTTCATGATCGAGATCGTAAAGTCGGATCGGGATCGTAAGATCCTACTATAATTTCATTGTCTTAATAGTCTTTGTAATATTATACAAATCTACAAATTATTATATATTATAAACACAAAATTATATGAATGTTTCATAAAAATATTGTCCTAAACTATGATTATGAAATGTTTAAGAAGATTAACATGTTGTTTTTTAAATTCTACAAAACACAACCCATAAATGTGTAGTTCTTTAGTTTCCGGTTCGAGAAAAGTAAGATCGGATCGGAGTAGATCTTAAGATCCTATGGTCAAGATCGGGATCTTATAAGATCTTAAGCATGCAAAGATCCTATGTAGGATCCGGATCATTTTTGCTTTGTAGTATCGTAAAATCGTAAGATCCTAAGATCAGAATTGAGATCTTAACAACCATAAACTATCAATATGCAAAAAGTAAGAGAGAGAAATCATTAATAATTATGTTTTTCTTAAACTGTGTGTTTTTTTTCGGGGACAATAATTTTGGGACGGAGGGAGTAATATATACTCTTTCCGTTCAAAAAATATATTGTCCATTCACAAAAAACACACAGTTTAAGAAAAATGTATTTATTACTCATTTCTTTTTCTTACTTTTTAGCAGAATGATAGTTTTACCCTTAGCTAATTAAGTAAAGTTTTTTTTAAGTTCGTAGCAATAATTTTAAAAAGGATAATATACTACGTAAACTTGATCAAACTTTCATATCTACTTTTTAGTAGTAGACAATTAAATTAAAACATACCAAAAAAGAAACGTGAAGTATTAATTTGAGACGGATGAAGTAATATAATAAATCATCACAGAAATGAAAGATTATAAATATACTTATAATTTATGTCGATTCTTTGAAAATTTACTCGATTATAAATGTGCCACAACAAGGGTAATATCGGTCGCGCCTTGCGGCGGAGTATCTTTTAACATGGCAAGCTTTTAGAAAAGGTGAAAAAAATATTGTATAAAAATCAGTTAAGTAAAAACGCAAAAAGAACAAATTGGCCACCAAATATAGTGCACTTCCAGTTTTACAAATCTTTACATGGAATACAAATTTACACACAAATAGTGGTCAATATGCATATAACAGTAAAAAAAGCACTTGCAGGTTTTAAACCGCGTTTATATATCCGAATAATCATTGTCAAAATTACAAATACGATTTATTAGTACATTGGTGGGTGAAAACATAAATTAAATACAAACACATATCCAAGCATAATAAGATCACTTATATATAAAATAAAACTATTTAACAAACTTTGAGATAAATATAAACATGATTATCCTTTTTGAAAATGAGATAATTACTTACACACTTTCCAAAGTAAAAAAACTACCAAGACATTTCAGTTGCCAAATCCTGTATATAATGTAGTTTACAAACTAAAAAGGAGAAAACAAACCTAAACCTACAAATTTGTTATGTAAATCTCGAATTTCTATTTGTGTGGAGTTGTCTTCATAAAAAAAAAACAAATGTCATGCGAACTTGACAGATTCCGAACCAATCATGCCAAGTATGTATCTTGTTCCTTTTTTTGGGTTCAGATCTTTATATGTACACATTTGTAAACTGTTATGATAATACATATTTACAGCCACAAAAAATGTTCGAATCAAAGAACAAATAAGACTGAAATCGCTACTAAAATAGATAATGTAGAATATATATATATATATATATATATATAATGAAGTGTTATATTAAGAACTCATTTTATGTGCAGAACTATTTTAAGGCTAAAATTAATTGTGCCAAAATTGCAATCAAAGAAAAGATGAGGTATTAATTTTTAAAAGCTGAAAGGGTAATATAGGCATTTTAAATTTGACCCTAAAATAGTGCCAGGTTAACTCATATCCTCATAAAACCAAATAACCGTCGCCCAAAAAACTCTTATGTCGCCTCTCCTCTCTAAATCAAAACATCATCAATTTTTTTTGGATCTAGCAAGCATCAACGATTATGAGGGAAAAAATAAACGTCACCAATCTCTTTGAATCAATATCTCTCTAAAACACACATAAACCCACCACCACCGACTGAATCGCCACAACCACTGATAAACCGGCTGTGAGCGTGGTTCGTACTTTCCATTTCGGTGGGGCTACCTGTGATGGTGGGTCTGGAATTTTGTTTTGTTATCTACTCCCCGAAAACAAAAATAAAAGTTGATAATTTCGTGTTGCGATCAACGTATGAGCTGCCAGAAATAACATTGGGGAAGTTTTTCAGAAAAAAAGTATTGTCATTCTTTCATTTCTTTATCTTTATAAGGTGTTGATTTATACTTCTATTTTATAATTTATGATATGGGGTTTTTTGTGTTTTAGATTTGTAAAGTCTGCTAATTTATTAAGTATATATTAAAATATTGGCTGGGTGGGCAAAACGTGTGCTTTTGGTATAGGTTGAATTGATACAGGTTGCGTTGATCAAAACACTATTTTTTGAAATATATCTGTGTTATATTTAGTTTCAGATATCATTACATAGAATTGTTTTAGTTTAGTTGAACAAAATGATTTATTAAGTTTGATGCAATAAAAGTATAGATTGGGCTACCTAAAATCTTTGACCATTATTTGACCCACTTTATCTAAGCCAATTTTATGATATTACCTGCTTGACCCTCTAGCGATTAGATTGCCTTGTATCCGATGAAGAAGTAGACCACCTGATGATTGTGGAACAACCTTTGATACATATATTTTCTTGCTAATCTTGTTTTTATTTTTTGTTTTGTATACAAATGTGTTTTTTGATCAATTTGAACAATTAATGATGTTATGGTACTGAGTGCATATATGTTATGGTAAAGAGCACATATATGTTAGTACTAGTGGTTGTTTGTATTTTTACAACAGGTTGTTGTTTTTGGATTTGTTTATCATTTAGACATTGGTTTCTGGGTTTATGTATTATTTAGATCTTAGTTTATGGGCTGTGTATTAAAACAAAGTAATGATACATAACTACTTGTTTTGTTTTAGGTTTAGATTTATAGGAGATGAACTTTAATCCTATGTTTTTGGCCTTTTGAATAAGTATGTGGAACAAAGTACTCACATTTGTTTGGGTTGTCTATCTATATTTTGTTTTTTTGTTCATGTGTTTTGGGAATAAGGGTGCTTAAGTAGTATAAATGAATGGATTGGTGCATATGTGTTCTAGGGTGTTATAAAATCAATGGAATGGTGCACTATGTGTTTTATGGGATATAAAATCAATAGAATGATGCATATGAGTTTTAGGGTAAATTTAAAAATCAAAAATCAAGGTGCATTTGTAATTTTTATTTCTGTTTGAAAATCAATTCATGGTGCTGTGAGTATGTGTTATAAGAGTTGATATTAAAGTCACTTGTACGGGTCTTTGATTATATGTTTTATGACTGAAATAAGGTTCGTATTACGAGTATTATTGATCTTCGTTTACTAATTATTTTTTTGAATATGTTCATATTAGATCAATAAAGATGAAGATAGATGAAGATGGTGATAACTTCGAGACCAAAGATGATGTTGAAATACAAGAAGATAATTTGCGGCTTTCGAAAAAAATACTATTACTGCATATGTGTTTTTTTACAATTATATAAATGAATTTCATCTTGCATATTTGTTTTATTATACTTGTGAATGGAATGTAACATATATGTATCTGTCTTTTTAGATTGGTTATGTTTGATTTTGTTTATACATTCAAACATAGTAATGGTAAAGTCTATATTGTTTGAAAGATTGGTTGCCGGTGAAAAAGATTACACAATTGCACAATATAGAAGGCGAGTATATATATTTTTTAACAAACACACATGCACATGATTTAAAGATATACATTTTTTAAGAAAACATTTATGCACCAAACTTATTTTTCAAACAAGAATGCTAAAAAAAATATAATTTTGATTTTTTTAATTTTAAAAATTACAGAATATAGAAAACGTTTTTTAGTAAAAAAAATTCAAAAAGATAATAGAAATGTGTTTCCTATTATACCCTTTTGAGTTAAATAAAAATATTTAATATTACTAAATTCTAATTGGTTTAAAATGGTTCTGTAAAGTTCTGCACCTAAAATGGGTTCTCAATATAACGCGCCCCATATATATATATATATATATATATATATATTTATATATATATATATATATATATATATATATATTTATATTTATATTTATATATATATATATATATATATATATATATATATATATATATATATAATTTAGTTAAAATGGTGTAGGTGCTTAAAGTTGTTAAAGTGAGAAGTAATAGAAATTGGACAAATGTCACATTAATTAATTAATTGTGGTCCGTGTACGAGTTGTTGGTTCATGTACGAGTTGTGTTAGAGGTTTTGGTTAGTGTACGAGCAGTTGGTTCGCGATTTTTAATATTACCAGTTTCTTGTGTATCAGTTGTTTATCATAGTTTAATAATTATTTGTTAACTCAGATGTAACTTGTAAGAGTGTATCACTGAACTTGCGAATAAAATGTTTATTTCTATTAATTGTCTTTTGTGAAGCAAAACTATGTATCATATGTATCAGCTATAAATGGTTACGTATCAAGTTTTTTAGTGGTTGTACATCAATTTTTATGTATAAGATTTAATGTCATGTATCTACTATTAATTAAATCACATGTCAATTAGTCGTTTCAATGGTTAAAATCACTTCTCATTTTAACAACTTTAAGCTACTACACCACAATAACCCTCCTATATATATATATATGTGTCATTTTTTTTGCAGAACCACTTTTTTGTACAGAACTTACAGAACCATTTTTACACCCTTAGATTATTTGATCAATGGTTAAGATTGGATGATGGCATTTATGTAAATAATATAAATCTTTTTCATTAAAAATCTGATTGGAAGGGCATTAAAGGAATTCCAAAATTATTATTTTTCTAAAAGCTCTCCCATATTTCTAGCAACTGATATATCTCACTTTTTATGGAACTTCCTTGTAAACCTAGATCCACATAAAAACCAACTGCCGCCTCTCTCTCTCTCTCTCTCTCTGTAGATCCATCGTTCATCCAGAAAAAAATCACCATTCACGGATCGAGTTTCTTTAATATGGTTTTATCTTCGAACAAGAAAAAATATTGTGAGGATCCTAAAGATGAAAGAACCCTCGATCTGCCTAACCCACGATGGTTCTACACCTGATTAATCAGATGATTCGGTTATGTATCACATCTTTGTTATTGAATTTTTAAGGTTTTCTTATTTGTTGAGTAATGTGCCATGTTTTTAGTTTTTAGTTTTTTGATTTCCATTGATGACCCACAACCTCCAAATCTATTCAATGTTTTCCATTGATGAAACTCACCATTCACGAATCCAATAAACAAACAACAACAATACCAATACTGTGAATCCGCCAGAAACCACCATAACATGTCGTGAATTAACAGAAAACGAACTTGAGCAACCAACAACAATTTTGTGAATCGAAACCCGCACACGTACGATCTGTGTAACCAACACTCCATTTATTGATGGTGGTTGTGTTAAATGAAAGATTAAGTGACGGTATATTAATCGGGAGTCAACAAATCAGAAAGGTATAATTCATGATTTTTGTAACTTTAAGGATGAATGGCACATAATTTAGTTTAGAATTCATGATTTTTGATTTGGTTTAAATGATTTTTTTAGTATTACCGAATTAAGTTCATGATTTTTTTTATTGGTTATATGATTTTTATATGTGATGATATTGTAATTGCATGGTTTGGAATCTCGTGTAAAGCACGAGCCTGAAAATTTTTGGTTGCATTTAAGGTTTTAAACTAGTGTGATATATATGTATTGGTCTATCTTGCAAGTCTTAGATGTTCAAACAACATGAACCTTGTTTCTTATGATGTTCTTGTCGTATGTGACAAGTATCTTGTGAGGAAAACATATAAAAAGTCCTCTGGTGTACTTCTTTTAGTTATCTTTAGTTCTAGGCGCTTGTTTGGCTGCATGTTGTTTTGGTCACTTTTGTGTTTTTGTTGTTACATAGATCTCTTTCGAACATATAAAGAACCATGGGTTAAAGAATAAACCACTTGAAAAAAGAAGATATATAAAAAAACTAATAGGACATATATGTTTTTGGCCGTTACAATATATGTTTTTGGTCCGTTACATATATTTGGCTAATTGTAATTGGTGCTGGTTCGTCTGCAAGGGGTTTGGTTCGTCTGCAACATTTTATTGGTTCTGCAATGTTCAGGTTGTGAGTCTGCAGTTTTAAATCTTTACATGTGTGTTTGGTTCTTCAGGTCTGCTAAGTGGCATTTTATTCGGATAGTGCTCTATTTGGATAATTGCAAATGTGTCT
>BQNB010193282.1:0-11548 GCA_026074375.1 Tanacetum coccineum
GTATTTTTCATAGTTAAAACTGCCAATTTTCATTTTCAGTTATCAGATTGTTAAACTTCTTTTTAGACCTTAAAATTTTGAATATAAGCTCATTAGAAGCTTGTGTCGATCTGTTTTAACTTAGGTTTTAGATATGAGCTTATTTGATTGCTTATTATTAGGCCTGCTTATTGCCATTTTCTTTAAAGAAAAACCAAAAGAACTCCCCTGGTGCAAAACCCTCTTTTCAGCTCCTCTTTTTTAGCTTATTTGTCATTAAACCTTAGTTTTTATTGGCTTTTCTAGAAAGCCAATAAGCCCTTCTACAAGACCCTATAGCCTTAAGCTTTTAGTCTCCCATTAGCAGCTTAAAAATAAGCACAAACTCTGTCCCATTGGGTGTTTGGTATGCAAGTTGAGCTTAAAGCTTATTTGTTTTTTCTAGCTTATCTGTCTTAAATTCTTAGCTTATTTTTGTTCTTAGCTGCTTAATAGGTGTAGTGTAGGGCATATCTTAGCTTATTTGTCATTTAGTTGCTTATTGTGCTCAAAAACTAGCCAACAGTTTGGCTTGTTTTTGCTTAAGTGTTGAAAACTGAATCTGCCATCTTTGTGCTTATTTTTCCAGCTTATTTTTAAGTTTCTAAAAAAGTATCTTTTTTAAAGTTGCTAGTTTTTGTGTACTTTTTAAGTTTTAAAAGAAATTTAAAAAAAATAGTTTTATAAAAAAGGAGAGGCCCAGGCTCGACCCCTAGACCTCCCCCTTTATACCAACACCCTAACACACAAACTCATACCGCTGTGCTACAATAGCTCATCCGGTATGAGTTTGTTTCTTTAAATACTTAAGCCCATTTTAGCCTTTAAGCCCACAACCACTTTTAAGCTTAAAAACAGCTTATTTATAAGTTGTTTTTCCAGTTTTAGATTTTTCATAGGATCTTTATAGTTTAACTTATTTTTCCTAAATTTTTCAGAATTTTTTATAATCGTTTGATATTTTTTATCATTTATTTTCTTTTAAACTGTTTTTTAATTATAATAAATTAAATAAAAATCAAAAAAATATTTTTCTTTTTTGGAAAATTTTATTTTGTCATATTGCACTTAGGAAAAATAGAAAATCTTTCGTAGGATTATTTTTGCAAAATTTTACTTTTTAAAGAACGGGTTTCGACCCTGTTTTTTTGTTTTCTCATTTTTGAGCTCGTTTTAGCTTCGTTTTCGTTCTAGTTTTTTTTAAACTTCCTTTTTAGTCAAATTAAGTCCATTAAAAGTGAAAAAAATTAGATTAGGCTTAATTTTGAAAAATTAGGGTTTTTGGTGTTTCGTTTTAGCTTCCCGTTTCTGTTTTTAGTATAATTTGTGTGATTTTCTCGTTTTTAGTGTAGTTTGCCTTAATTTTCTTGTAGCTTTAGAAAACCAAATTCAAATCTTTTTCATTCAAACATAAAATATCAAACCGACTCTGGACTTTCCAATTCACTCCTCGTTGGGACTACGACCCGGGAATATCATATCCTATACTACTCTCGGTTTCATTGATTTTGTGGATTTTGATCCTTGTTATATATTTATAAGTATTTATATTTATTATATATTTATTTATATAAAAAAAGGGTTAACAAATTTCTTAATCAGTCCTTTTACTTTAAGCTTATGATGACAATGGCAATGTACACATTTTAATACATTAGATGCAGCCTCACAAAGTTTGCTGTCAGGAATGCAGCTAAAATTGCTTAATGTATACAGGCTATTTTAGTGGAATTATGTGTTTTAAATGTTCGAAACTCCTAAAGAATAAAATTTTTTGATTATTTCTAATCATTCCACATGTTGATGTAGATATTAGTGAGCACCAACGAGAAGTACGATCACTGGTAATGCAAACAACGGAGCCAGTTGTTCAACGCCTACATGTAAGTATGGTATTCCAGTTTTGTAACATTCCGTATTTTCAGGTCATTTACAATACTATTTAATTTCACTATTTATTTTTTTTCTCGTACGCGTTCACTTTTAATTTTAATCGTTAAGCTAAATCGCGTAGACTGAAAATGATCATACAATGTAAACGGGCATTAAACAATTAAATGTTTACATCAAGCAAGTGTTATATGATTATTATGAGGATAATTAATAACTTTGTTCATCTTATTTTATTTGGCTACGTAAAATGCTTACGTTTCATAATAAAAATGCGTTTAGGCATACCCGAAAGTTCTAAAACCTAACTACGCCTAAACGAATACCCACGATTATACCCAATACTCAAAATAATCAAAAATTACATCTTATATACATATATATGCCGAATTTATATAAGGAGACCAAGACTTTTCAAACTTTTCTTAATATCTAGATATTTTATAAAAGATCTCTTACACCTTTTACAACTTGTCAAGTTAACTTTAACCTAGGGTTAGAAAGTAACCATGGTTAAGTTAAGAAGATATTTATACTATAAATACCCATGCATGCATAAGTGATCTTTCCATAACTTCTTTACATGCAAATTTCATTTTCTTTCTCTCTTTTACACCCTAAATCCCACGGCACAAAACCCTTGCCAAACATAATCCACACTTTGATTTTCTAAGATTATACAACCCTATACACAACATACTTAAGGTATTCTAAGGTGTTTACAAGCCTTGGATCACCATTTGCAAGTATTAAGAAGAAAAAGTAAAGATTAGGGTTTTGGAAACCTAATCTAGGGTTATAAGCTTGAAAGCTTGGTTTTGAATCTAAACACGGGTTTAGAACTTATTTCACATCTCTTACATCATCACTAAGGTTTTCTTAAATCCTTTATACTTTTATTTCTTATGATTTTATGTATTACATGTTAAATATAGCCATAATCACCACTAATGACTTTTGAATATGTAAAATGAGTTTTTATTTGAGTTTATCAATTTATACACTTATTCTTATGTCATATGGTCCTATATATCATGGAAAAGTAAAAATAAAAGTATGTTAACCTATGGATTAAGTATAAACATGTTTAGGTTAAATTAGGGTTTTATAATGTTTCTTAAACTTCACATGTGAAAATAATGAAAGTAAAAGGGTTAAACTTGTTACAATGAATTTACAAGGACTAGGGATGATATTGGACTTTATTATAAGTACCACATATGTAAAATATGGTTATTAGTTTTTTTAAAGTAAACTACTAAACTAATTAATACATAAAACAAGTTTTAAACACATTTTAGAAATAAATATCTTAGGGGCTGTTTTGTAATTTAAAATTTACATATATGTTTTATGATTTTATAAAATACTACATGTCACAAGGATCGATGGGTCATAAAGAACTCGAAAAACCGATTAATAACGAAGAAGATACGCCATTTACAAGTTTAAGATAGTTAAATACTTTTATAAAACATTTTTATAAAAAAGTATATTCACCCCAGATAACTTATACTTTAAAAACATCCATAATATGATAAAACTTTTCAATTACGATACGTGCTCGAATGGAATCGATAAAAACGGAGCTAAAACGAATAAGTTATCGCGATTACGAGTTTACGCTAATTAAAACGACAAACGAGCTGTTGTGAACAGTAATTTTACTATTCATCGCAGAATCTTAAAAACTTGAAAATATAATATTTTGATCACTCGTCTTACTACGAAAGACTGTGGCTAAGAAACGCGAAGCAAACGGACTTAAAACGACCCAAATTAGGTCAATTTTTACGGGCTAAAAGTTATATTTATAAACGTTTTCACTTTATAAATATTATTTACTAAAAGTATTAGTAGGTGATTATTGCTATATAGAATATTGAGGGGTTATCAAAGTGCTATAGTTATAGGGATTTCATAATGAGGCCTCTTCGGATGGCGTATCGACGAGTTGTTGGATTTACGATTTAAAGTATCCTAGCTCCTCGTACGTCATGTCATGACCTCTTTAATTATGATAGCCGAAAGTAAGTGTGCGATTTAACAACTATAAGGATTTATTTCAATGGTATTAATAAAAGTTACTTGGTCTTATCGACCCATATTACTTAGGTTGATTCGGATATTCCCGTGATACATTTTCTGCCATTTACTGATTATTTCATCACTTCACTATAAGGTGAGATTCATATAGCCTCGCTTTTATTCATTTACATGCTTTATAAACCCGCGAGGGGGATACATGCTTGTTACAAACTCTTTTACATACTCGTTTATCTTATAACAATGTGATTACTTTTCAAGGACCTAGTGAGTTCATAGTCTCGCATTTCAATCTTTTCAATGTTTTATAAACCCGCGAGGGGAATACATGCTCATTTACAAACTCATATATTTTACTACAGTACAATTACCTTTCAATACTTTGTGAGTTCATAGCCCCCATTTCTATCTCCTTGTTTTATAAACTCTACGGGGTGGAATTACATGATTGTTTTACTACGGACACAAGTGTTTTGTTTTAAACTGTATGCTATCCAGATTACTGCCTGAATATTATTGCCTAAGTTACCACTATTGCCAATTAAGTCCCTACTATATCATGAACCGTCAATTGCTATTGTAGTGAGCGCGAGTGTTGTGGATAGATCTATCGGGACTGACAATCCCCACTTGGAATTTCTGGTCACAAGTTGACCATGGTGCATTTAACATTGAGAATACTTTTAGGTTGTTGGCAAGCATCCTATACATTTGGGGCACAAACTAGTTAAGGCTTCGGGTTCATGAGCTTAGTGCAATAATATATACTTAGACTTGATGAATGTGTTTCTCTTGTCTACATTATTTGTTTTGGACTTCGGAATATGTACTTAGTCCACCATTACTTCGATCTTTGGGTTCACTAACTGAAAACATTACTGTTTTATTAAAATCTCCTACTTGGGACTTTTTGGAAATAACATTTTTAAATGTTAGTAACGCTACCTTTTCTTCTCAAATATTTCTATAAATTATTTCCATATATTGTTATCTTAACCTATGAATTCACCAACTTTATGTTGACCGTTTTTGCATGTTTTTCTCAGGTTATTATTTGCTAGTGGAGCATTGGGAGCATTTCGAGTCGCTGCGGATATTATATTTTTTGATAGCTTAATAATTTGAGTAATTTAAATAATTTAGTAAACTCTGATTTTATATATAACGAATGTGAAATTTTTTTAAAGTCTCTTTTGAGGTCGTTTTCCGTGACTTGTGTTTTGTGCCCTGAAGTAGCACCCCAATGTTACCATTCCGCTGCGTTGTCCTGATTTTGGGGGTGTTACAGTGAAGCCAGGAGGATACTTCATACTAAATTTCGAGTTATTATCATTACCCACCATGTCTTTTTTTTATTGAGCAGCGAATAAATATGAAACGGGTCTTTCGATTTGTCCTCTGGTTTATCCATAACTTCTTACTCCTCCATTTTATTTTTTCACCTTCCCCATCTCTCAAATAAGTATCCGGACTCCTTACATCACTATCTCTCCACTTGCTACCCATTTCGTGCACATTAGATCCACCATCCTTAGAGTCATCGTCATTCTGATCTTCATCATCAGATTCATCCACAAAGTCAGGAACCCAACCTGGAGTTTCATTAGTACTAATCAAAAATACCTTTTCGCGATAAATAATTTTAAACTCCTCCGAGATATTCCTACCTGACTTCGTATGAATGCATAAGCGTTTCGAATGGAAACACATCTCCTCCTGATCATCGACATCCAGTAATTCCCCCACTTAGCCGCAATACGTTTAAATGTGTTGCCCGACCACAACTTAAACGGGATACCTTCTATCTCCACCCAAGCAATTCTGCCTTCAGTAACAAAATCCATAGAAGCTTGTTTGATTTGAGAAAACCAGGAACCAACGCTCACATTATCACGAAACAGTTTAATAGACTCCTCTGTAACAAATTCCATCATAACCCATAGTTCTCCCATATATTGTATTTTGATGTCCACAAATCCTTTATTACTTAATGCCATCTTGAGGTTCGCTAATGATGCAAACTCTTTCACCCTTCCCAGCAATGATTTAGATAAATCCCTAGACAACAAACACTCATCACTCAAAGGACCCACGCAGGATAACGAATTTCTGACTATCCCCACTTCTAGGTTGGCATTTGACCCTTTCACAACATTCATATACGAATTCCCCCACAGTGATTACATTAACATTCTTTGACAATTGTCAATCATATAAACAAAAACCCGCATTAGTATTAAATAAACTTTTTGTGCTCGTAACCCTACCAGCATCCTTTCGGTAAATGCTTTCTTCCATTCACAGGAGGTCTATGAAAACCTAGCGATATTTAGTCGTGTAATTTTATATCGATCAATCCACACCGTACAAAGATTGTTAACCAATCTCTCCTCGTTAAAAACATTAATAAATCTCACAAAACCGAATCTCTTACCGACTTTTGATCTTTTGTTAGGAATGAAAGAATCCACAACATGTCCATATTGATTGCATGAATGAAATACTCCTTACCAGAGAAGATTTGGAAATTCGTAATGAAAACTGATGTAGAAATTTTAGCACAAAATCGTCCTCCTTGTTCAGATAACTTACCAGATGATAGGATCGAAAATAGTATCGTCTTAAATAGAGGGAATCGGCGCTCAGAGAATTTAGTAAACAATCAATCTAGGGTTTTTAAAAAATAACAAGTATTATTGAAACAATCCACCCTATGGATCCTGATCATAGATTCATAAAAATAACTCGATAAGGAAATCAATCATAAGGAAAGATCTTACTATTTCAGGCTTTTAACCTGAAGTGGCCATGCAATGTCCTGAAAAGAGATGACTTTAACTGGTTCAAACCATGTGGTTACCAAAAAAAAATCAATGGAATTAACTTTGCGGTTAAAACAGAAGTTAGAGCTAGAATATACATGTACACGTATGCTTGTTTTACGAAACCAATTATTTTACTTAGTTCACATATGGATAAGCATATTGTGATTTCTACTTTTTAGAAACTATCATTTTAACTTTTTATCTGGTTTCAAGTGGCAGCTGGATTCTATATCGTATATGACTAGGTGATTGATGGAATTTGCATCGTTGTCTTTGTCTTTGTGGCTATTTATGGGTGCAGATTCTTGTGCCTTGTCTTACTTCCTACATTTGGACAAATTATAATCAAGTACAACATATAAAAGTCGTTTACAGCTTTCATATAAAATTTGTTTTTAAACATGGCCCGGAAACTTTAGTCATTCTTACCAGCTGATAACAATCAACTTATCCATTTCTTAGAACTGTTCAATAAGTGACTAGTTTCTTTGGTTCATGTGGTCAGATATGATATGTAATAGTACTCCCAAAGTATAACAAACATAATCGAGACCCGTAACAAACATAACTATTACTCATTTTTATATATATTTTTTATTTTTTTGTGAAATGACGGTTTTACATATAATTAATTAATTAGTGAGATAAGGAATCGGATTATCGGGTTCGGGTTATGTCGGGTCGGGTGATACTGCAAATAAGGGTTTTGTTCGCTTTTTCATCATTAAATTGTCTTCGCTTTTCATGGTTTACAATCAAAAGCAATTGTTTTCTTTCTCTTTCTTCGACTCACAATTATCTGATCAGTGGTGGCTCAAGAGTAAAAACTAGTAAAGCCACCGCTTTAAGCCCCCGAATATTTAAGGCCAACGGATTTTTTCTAAGCATTATGAATATATAAACTTGTAACTATTTTCTTTTGCCTTCATCATTGACGGTCTCATATTATAAAAAGCCCCCATTTACTAAAATTTCTAAAATGTAAGAGCTATTTGATACTTTTCATTTATCTTTTAGGTCCATACGACTAAATACTTATTTGAGTTTAAGAAAAACGACTAGGTCTATTTTTTTTATTATTCCAAATAAATGAATTGACCTCATTCAATGCTAATCCTAATGACTTTTATCTAATAATGTAAACACATTACACGTTTAAAGAATCACTTATGAATAGTGTCTTCATCAACAAAAAAAGATGTTATTTTTCAACAAACAAACATGAACACGAGTGTCGGTCTTATATTCTTTCATGTTTTGTTTAAATAACCCGGTTCACTTATTTTGTTTGTTCATTAAAAACTTAAACCTGACGACACGGAATAAGGCTAATCTTCGTTTCGTTGTATGCTTCGTTTTTCAGCCGTGCGTATAGATTATCATGAAACGAAAGTTTGGTTTTCTTGTTCTTATGTGATTTTTTTCTATCTTCAATCAACTTTTAGATTCTCATTGTATTTTTGGTTTGATAGTTGGATATTCTTCTAAACCAATGAATCAAAAAGCTAAGCTTAAGCAAAAAAAAAATCATCGAAGAGGCCTCAGTTTAAGTTTCGTTATAGGCCTCAAGAAGGCTTGAGCCGCCCCTGTATCTGATCAATGAGCCTCTTATATTTCTAATACTTTTTTTCTTAGCGTTAATTCATTTACTTTCATAATTGTTATAAATTAGTCTAATTTCACATATTCAAATTTACATGTATTGCTTTAGTCACCATGTCACTTGGTCATAATATGTTGGCAAATGTAGTAAAACAGTTGTTCAAAATCCAGTTATCCTAATATCACATTGGTATCAATTCATTTCATAAAAGTACATACAGTGGTACCAATATGTATGATCACGTCGAGAAAAATAAAAATAGATTTTTCGGGTCTTATCGGGTTGACCTGATAACCCCGATAACAATAATTATTCAATCCTAACCCAACCCGATAACATTATCGGGTTCGGATCGAAACAACCCGACAAGATTTTTTAACCCGAGTTAACCCGACCCGATAAACCTTATCGGGTTCGGGTTCGAATTCGGGTCGGGGGGAAATCGAAGTGACGAATTCGAGACGTGAATGGATCAGTCTCGACACATACCCAAGGTTGGGAAAGATCATCATCTTCGACACTGAACTTTTTCCTTCGTGATTTAGACTTCCAGTGTCCACCTTCACTGTCTTCACTTTTAGAGTAATTTTCAGTATACCTTGAGCTTTCCTGATGGCTATCAGAGTGCGCGGATGTACTCCGTCCTCTGCCCCCGAGTCTCTTAAACACGGTGCTCTCTCTTCTTTCCTTACTCTTGTATTCATGCCGTGGCAATCTTGGCCTTTCGCGCCTCAACCTAGTGAAGACGCTAGGATTATGGCGTGGGCTACGAGAGCGTATCTGTCTTCTTGGCGATATTGTCCTGGACTCAGAATATCCTGATTCTTGTGCCCTAGTACTTTTCTTCGGGTTATCGCCAAAGTCGAGCCTTGCTTTTACTTCCTCCAGCTTTTCTTTCTTTCTCTTCTCATACTCATACTTATCCGCCATGATTGGTAGTAGTTTCTCATAGTGCTTTTCGCAGAACTCTTCGAGATCCACAGCGGATGTAGTTCTCGCGGAGCCCTGGTGGGTTTGCTTGTCCTTCCCTATCGTATTCCGCACATCAGACATGAGATGGCTAGGGGTAGGTTGTTTATGATTGCTCATGGTGAGTATTTTCAAGGAACACAGTTATATTGGTCCCACGGATGGCGCCAACTTGTTAGTACAAAAACTGTGTATGGGGGTGAATATGGGTTTAGATCATCTATTGGGCTAAGCCAATGGATGGGCTATGATGTAGATCTTGTACTAATCCAAGTGATGGAGAGATAATATGCACAAATGAGAATAAATCGTTAGCCTTACCGCAGGGCGGACCCCGTGATTAAGCTCCGGCGTGAGAGTAAGTACACATGTTTGTTAGAGAATGTCAGGATATGTGTGTGTATTAATGATTAGACAGAATGTACCTGTTTGGGGTGTGACATGACCCCTATTTATAGGCAAGCCCAATACTAGGGTTCCCTAGTATTTCGTTTGTAACTGTTGGTGGCCAGAGTGGGTCCCTTGTCGGGCAAGGGTCCACGTGTAATCGTCTTCGCGGACGCGAGTGATCTTCCGTGGTCATTGCATGTCTACGGAGGTGCCATGGTGCAACTTTTAAAGATACTCACGTGCGTCTTTGGAATATCCAGAGTCTGACCCTTTGTCAGGCTTAGTAATCCGGCTATTTGTTGTATTGGACCTGGGCCCATATGCGTATATTATGAACTAAGCCCAGTAAGCTTGATGTTCGTACTATACGTCATCAGTATCTATGGTAGATGGAGTATTGCTCTGGTGAAGAGTCTGAGTTAAGTGAATCGGAGATATTTGAATACAAAGATAAGCCGTATGAGCAACTTAAGGTCAAAAATCCTAATGGCATCCTTAATTTCCTTTTTATGCTGGTAAGAAAAAACAGAATTTTAAACACAAAGACTTGTATCAACATGCTTCTGGAGTGAGCAAAGGATCTTCCAATAGAAGTGAAAAACAAAAGACTAACCATCTTGCTTTAGCGCTCTACTCGGAAAATGAACCAGTAAATGAAGTTGAACAACCGCTGAACGTGGCTTGTTTGATACCTGAAGTTCCTAGACCCAAAGAAACTAACCTGTTATACTGGCCTTGGACCGGGATCGTGGTCAACATAGTGAAAGAGGCTGACTCTATGAAAGAGGTTGAAAATGCAGTATATTGGATGGAAAGATTCATCAAATACAAGCCTGAATCAGTTGAGATCGTATGGGACGATCAGAGACAATCTACACAAGTCTTGATTAGGTTTAACAGTGATTGGATTAGTTTTAACGATGCTTGTATGTTTGAAAAATCTTTGCAGGTGCTCATCATAGTAAGATAGAATGGAGTGCTTTTGAAAATTCTTCAGGTTCGAGTATTTATGCCTGGCTTGCTCGTGCAAATGACTTTGAATCGTAAGCCCAATAGGAGACTATCTGCGCGCCAAAACAGAGCTGAAAATAGTTTCATACCTTGAAAAAGAGATTGTAAAAACCAGAAACAAACAAGTGGTTGAGTTAGCAAGTGAGCTTAACTTGGTGAATGAAAATATTGATAATTGGCAGATCAAGTGCAATCAGAATCATATGTCTATGAGTAGGATGCTCAAGGAAATAGACAGAGGTCATCAAGCTTATACCGAAGGTTTGTTATTTCCTATTCCATTTTTCATGATGTGGTATTAGAACGACCACAAACACTTTTTTTTAACCAAATTCGTTAATTTTTCAAAGTTACTGTTGTGAAAATTTTGATGATAAAAAATTTACTGAGTACAAGCGGGGGTAGCATTTTGGTCATACTCTTGTAAGCAAGTTCGTTAATTTATCCACATTGAGACTTGATTTCATAACCTCTTGGTTGGTGGGTCACCTGGGTACTATTAGACGATTAGGTTATGGCCTAAACCCAGTTGTGGGCTTGGGTATATTAGGTTTAGGGGACATGAGATCACATTATGTAATGACACAAAAACACAATCAATAATGTATATATATACTACACATCGGGCATAATCATGAGCACAAGCCTTTGGGCCATACAAACACGTTTGCTAACAGGTACATGTTATCTTAGGGTTTTCATATTTTCTTGCATTTTGAATACCTTTTGGCTGATTTTTAATCCGTTTGACCCTTTAGAGATAAAACAGGACCCAAATTGGCCCATATTTATTTAA
>BQNB010193283.1:0-11547 GCA_026074375.1 Tanacetum coccineum
CATACCATATCGACTCTTCCGTTGAACGTCTAATGTACAACCATACCATATTGACTCATCCTTTGAATGTCTAATATTTAACCATAACATCTCAATTCGTCCGTTAAACGTCTAATGTATAACCATAACATATCGACTCGTCCGTTGAACGTCTAATGTATAACCATAACATATCGACTCGTCCGTTGAACGTCTAATGTATAACCATACCATATCGACTCTTTCGTTGAACGTCTAATGTACAACCATACCATATCGACTCTTCCGTTGAACCTCTAATGTATTACCCTAACATCTCGACTCATCCGTTGAACGTCTACTGTACAACCATACCATATCGACTCATCCGTTGAACGTCTAATGTACAACCATACCATATCGACTCATCCGTTGAACGTCTACTGTACAACCATACCATATCGACTCGTTCGTTGAACGTCTAATGTATAACCATAACATCTCGACTCGTCCGTTGAACGTCTAATGTATAACCATAACAATATCGACTCGTCCGTTGAACGTTTAATGTACAACCATACCATATCGACTCTTCCGTTGAACCTCTATCGTATAACCCTAACATCTCGACTCATCCGTTGAACGTCTAATGTAAAACCTGTAACGACCCAAACACGCTCCAGAGAGTAGGCCGAAACGTCATAATCATGGTGTCATATCAAAGCATAATAAAGGCATAAAGTCATAAATGATAATATAGAACAAAGTGGAAAGCCGGAATCAAACATCGGCTCCCGTTTATGAGATCAACATGAATAACGTAAAAGAAGTCTAAAGGACTAAAACATGTGTCCAAGATAGTATAGCACATCAAAATGTCTGCGATAAAAGAAATGAAGCTAAATGGGTCATTTCCTAAGCATACACTCTCTCAAGCCCAATCTCCATCTAGATACCTGCCGTATAAGAAAGAGAAAGAAATACGGCTGAGCATAACGCTCAGTGAACGGATATAACAACACTGTAAATAATAAGTATGAATCCTGGATAATAAGTATAAAGCAGCGAAAAGATCATGAGTGTCATGAGGAAACCTGGAGAATACATCATGAAGGAATAGGAAATAAACATGTAAAACATGGTAGAGTGAAGTCAAAGATGTCATGAGATATCATGGATAGTATAAACATAAATAATAAGGAATGCCCACGAGCTCATATAATCATACATGTCATAATAATAATGTCATGAATACATGCATATAATAGAGGGGCTGCCTCAACATGTAATAGAGGGGTAACCTCTTATAATAATATGGGTGGAGGGATCAGCTCCAATGTGATGGGATGTAGAGCACACACCAACCAATCACCATGAACGTGTAAACATGTAAACTAGGATGCACCCATACGCCCCTGAATAATAATGGCCAAACATGAAATATAATCTGGTAACATGAAAAGGGACGCCGCGTGAAATCACTCTCAACGCGAAAGAGTCGTGACACAGGTGCCTCATGTGTCACGGTCATGGTACCTCCATGACTAGGTGGTAAGTCATGTAAATCATGGTCATGCGTATATATAGCTCGGGCAATAGAATAAGTCATGAAATCAACGTGTAAGGGATCATGGCAAAAGACATAAAAATGGGGAAGCATAGCAGTTCTGGGGATGAATCATGAAAAGAAAGAATGTCCTTACTGAAAGGACGGAATATCCGTACCTTAAGTCCAGCAAAGAAAACGAAAGAGAAGGATGAAAGAGATGGAAACTACTCCTGCTTCACGTGATCTACATGTTAAAGGACTTGTATAAGTTACTTGTTCATGATTAAGGTATCTTTCCATTTTTAGTAACTTTCTATTTTTAGTAACTTTCTATAATTAGCATGATTCCTTGATTAGTACGTTCCATGATTAACATATTCCATGATTAGTATGTTTCATGATTAGTATTCTTGTTATATTGGGTACTTTCCAAAAATAGCAGCTTCTAATTATAGTAAGTTTCCAAAAATAGACTTTCCTTAATTAACTTTCCATAAATGATAACTTTCCTGATTTAATAAGTTTCCATAATTAAACTTCCCAAAAATAGACTTTCTAAAAATAGCAGGTTTCTATAAATAGCAGGTTTCTATAAATAGCAGGTTTCTATAATTAGCAGGTTTCTATAAATAGCAGGTTTCTATAAATAGCAGGTTTCTATAAATAGCAAGTACCCATAAAATTAGCATGTTTTATTATTTTAGAGGTTTCGATTTCTATATTTACAATCCAAATCCTTAGATTTCTTACATATGTACGTAATTAGTCCTTTTAGTTATGAAATTTATAATAAACATAATTTTATTTATCATTTTGCAAAACATGGCCTCTTATACATATCAAATATGGGCTTATTTTCTACTTATTACTTAAATTTATGATCTACTTGTACTTTTCATAATTTACACTTTTAGTCCCTCAGTTTTTAATACAATTGATAATATATAATAATTATATAGATTATATGTTTAACCATAACAATTATTCTCAAGATGACAATTTATTCCCTTTCATTATTTTGCTCAGAATCTATACATTATATTAACATGTCAATAATCAGCCCCAAGTTTCAGAAATTAACAAACACCCCCTTTACTTTTAAAACCACAAATGGGTAACCAAATAAATGCACAAACCTAATTAGAATTTTCCCCAATAATTACATTATTTTTTACATTCATTAGCATACTGTATTGGACCTGGGAAAAAATATTAAAATACCCTAACCCTAATTCGTTTCCAAATTATTCTTCATAATTCCAAAATCGGCAGAAAGAATTGAAAATTCCACAATAATAATCTAAACCTTTTATACAATTTTTCTAACAATTTATCTGGTTCATACATGATATATACAAGTCATAAATATTATAAAATCGAAGCTATACATTTATTTAGAAGCCGGAATACATTTCTTGCAATTATTTAGGGTTTAGATTCATGATTTAAGTTAATTAAATCAAAAAATAACGTGCATGGTAATTTTTTTCTTCTGAACATAAGTCAGATTTATTAATGTAAAATAAGTTTTAAAAATATCTTGAATAATTAGGATGTTATTGAATTATTGAGTTGGCTAAGCATTCCGAATATTCAAAAGACAACATAAATCGAATCAAGCTTCAAACTAATGAACCCAATAATTTTCGTAGCTCCCCTTGTACTCCCAGGAACCCTATAAAAATCGTTCCTTGCCTTTGAAAAAATATGGAGCCGCCACTTTAATTGTTTAGAGTTTTGGAAATGGTTTTTTAAGATATTTACAAATGAAAATTGTATATAAAAAGATATACAACATAAAATGCCGAGATTTTGGGTATTTCTAAGGGATAAAATCAGATTTAATTTTGCCTAAAAATATTTTATAATTTCCCTATTTTATTTTATATTTTAATTGTATAATATAAGTAATTAACTTATAATAATTTCGGCAAAATGCATAAATATAAGAAATAATTATTTTTCTTGCATAATATAAGATATTTTAATCTTATATAAATTTTATACTTGTCACATGATGTACTTTATAATTTATAACACTTGATTGAATTTTATTCATGCTTTTATTAGATTTTCTGACATTAGGGGCATTTTGGTAATTTTGCACTTGTTCTGATTTTAGGGTTTTACATATTCTGTCCCAAAAACTGTCACTAAAGCCGTCACTTTCATCAAACAGTGACACAATTTCTGTCACAGTTCCATCGCTAAAGCTGATCACCTTCCTCCCATGATTTTTAGTGACACATAACCAGTAGGAACCGAAATGTACAAGCAGCAGGAACCTTTTATATGCGACTCAGTCCAAGAAACATGTCAACCCTGCTTCTATGTTCGCCACCAGCGATCATCAACGCACAATCAACCCGCTAACTGTTATTAGGGTTTTCATAAACCCTACCCTTTTGCCTTTTCTTCGTCCTTGCTGCTGTACACGCAATTAGGGTTCACACAAAAGCCCTAAAATTAAATACGCTTTTTTATTAATAAAAACAAAAAAATAATTTACACAGGAAAACCTTATTAACCATAGATCAAGAGCCAAGAGGCTCTGATACCAATTGTGAAATCCAAGAATCTGGACTCAACTAGGGTATGATAACAATGATTGTAACATACAGCAGAATATAAAGAACACAATCATGTTACTAATAAGGTTTTCTTTATTCAAACATGATAAAGAAACTAACTAACTATTACTACTAACTACTAACCTAGGCGCCTCATAATGAAGACTTGACGCCTAGTGAACACACACACACCTTTAGGTTTACATTGTGAATTGAATGAATGATAAACCTAGACGCCTACCCCTCTTTATATACTAGAGGGGTTAGGGTTTACAAGACAAGATAAGATCAAAATAAAATTAGAAAACTATAAATCAGCATTAAATACTATTTGACTAATCTTCAATCAGCATTAATGTTGATCTTTATCTTTTAGCTGAGCATTAAATACTGTTTGACTAATCTTCAATCAGCATTAATGTTATTCCAGCTTTGTCTTGTAGGTCCTCCATCTTTAATATGTTTTGTCATAATCAACTCAAAGTATAATTCCTAACAATCTTCCCCTAGTTGATAATGACAAAACCAATAAGCACAAGCTTCCCCTGAAGCTAATATAGATGAAGAACTTCCCCTGAATCCATGCACTCTTCCCCTTTTTGTCATAATCAAATAGGAGTGCATGTAGATGGTAAATATATGAACAATAAGCTTCCCCTTAAAAGTATACTAACCATCTCTTGAATCTTGAACTCAGTAGCATAGATCAAATCTTCCTTCAGTGCGTAGAAGACATTATTAAACGTCTTTGAATCATGCATAATTCTTGTAGACAACAAATAGTAACATGCCGACAAATAAATTTTGTAAATTTATTTATGTTCATGCCAACGGCCACCATCACAGTGAGCTCTGTTGCATCAACGAGAAACCAGTCATGTGTGAAAAATCATATCATGAACTGTATCGTATCATACTCCAACCAAATCTGTAAAAGAGCGTGCAACAACCAATCAAGAATCATATCATGAACTGAATCTTCAAAACGAACTATACACATCATCATTGTTCAAAATCCAAACGCGTCTGTTGTCCCATATCGGACGATGCTAGCAGAAGAAATCGTAAGCAGACCAGTAGGAACCATAAAGCCTACCAGCAGGAACCATAAACTACCAGCAGGAACCATAAGCTAAAATTTCCGATGAAAACCTTATAAACCCTAGATCGAGAGCCACGAGGCTCTGATACCAATTGTGGAATCCTATAATGACTCCATAGATCGTTATTAGGACTCATCTAGGGTATGATAACAATGATTGTAACACGCAGCGGAATATAAAGAACACAATCATGTTACTAATAAGGTTTTCTTTATTAAACATTAATAAAGAAACTAACTACTAACTACTACACACGCTTTCTATGCGTTTAGACTCTCATTGGAGAGACTATCTATGAATCGATCCCAATACTAGACGCCTTCCCCTCTTTATATACTAGAGGGGTTAGGGTTTACAAGACAAGATAAGATCAAAATAAAATTAGGAAACTATAAATCAGCATTAAATACTATTTGACTAATCTTTAATCAGTATTAATGTTGATCTTTATCTTTTAGCTGAGCATTAAATACTGTTTGACTAATCTTCAATCAGCATTAATGTTATTCTAGCTTTGTCTTGTAGGTCCTCCATCTTTAATATGTTTTGTCATAATCAACTCAAAGTATAATTCCCAACAGACAGTTCTCTTGGATAGTAATAACTTTACTAGTCTTCCTAGTAACTTTTTTGCAGGTCCGTTTTTTATTTTTTATTTTATAAGCCTGGCTTATTTTGAGATTTGTGGGCTTATATTAGTTTATTATGATACAATAAACTTATAACACAAACAAATGCCATTAAGAAAAAAAAGGACAAGAACTTGTGGGTTTATATAAGTTTGTTATGATATCATAAACTTATATAACTCTCAAATATAAGCCGAAGTCTGATAAACTCATAAGCCCAAATATAAGCTTATACTAACAACCCCCCGAAGGGGATGTTTGCTAGCTTATGAGCTTATTTGATTTAGGCTTGTATTTTATAAGCCCCAATTTTTTCTGGCTTATTTTGAGACTTATATATGTTTATCATATCATAATAAACTTATATAAGCCACAAGTCTCAAAATAAGCAAAATATAAGCCGGAAAACAAATTAGCTCATAAGCCACATATAAGCTTAAACAAACACCCTATATACACAACTAATCTTTCTGACATGGGGTACTTTTTTTGTAGGTCTTACTATCTTGAAAGTGTTTACTGTTTCGAACAATATTAATTTAGCCCCGTGGGGCCTACCCGACTATTTAACCGATGTTACTAATTTACAAACCTTTCAAGCTAGTAATGCTAATATAGTAGGAATTATACCTGATATTTTTTCTGGTTTAACAAACTTGCAAAATTTAAGGTTGTCGTATAATAATTTGACGGGTGAGTTGCCTAGGAGCTTTGGCGGGTCATCTATTCCGAATCTGCGGAGTTGTTTCGTTAATGTTGCAAGTGAGTCAAGTTTGGTTGCAAGCTAATAGTTTTAGTGGTGCTATACCTGATTTGAGTAATTGTAGTACGTTATTTGATTTGCAACTTAGGGATAATCAGCTAACTGGTTTAGTGCCTGCATCGTTGGTGTCGTTGCCTAAGTTAGCTAATATTACGTTGCATAATAATAAGTTACAAGGCCCGGTGCCTGAGTTTAAGAGTGCGGTTAAGGTTGACAAATATCAGAACAAAAATAGTTTTTGTTTGTCTAAACTGGGCCCTTGTGATCCACAAGTGAGTGTGTTGCTAGATGTTGGGGGTGCCATTGGGTACCCTTACTCGTTAGCGACGTCGTGGACAAGGAATGATGCCTGTAAATGGAATTATGTGGTTTGTGATAATTCAAATAAGGTTACTATTGTTAACTTTGCGTAACAGAAGTTTTCTGGTTCTATTTCGCCTGCGTTTGCTAATTTAACTTCGTTGAGGACTTTGTCATTGAATGATAATAATTTTGTGGGCACGATTCCTAAGGAGTTGACTTCGTTACCGAATTTGCAGTCTCTTAATGTGTCGAATAATGATTTGTCGGGTGATACGCCGGTTTTTCCACCAACGGTTAAGTTTTCGTTTGGGGGGAATCCTAATATAGGTAAAGATGTGTCCAACACATCTGTATCTGGATCAGGATCAGGATCAGGATCAGGGTCTGGTAATGCGGGTGGGGGGTCAAACGGGTCAAAAAAAGGGTCGTCGGGTTCCGGTATGGTGATCCGGATTGTCATCAGTCTTATTGTTTTTGTTGTCATTCTGTTGTTCGTTTCTTACGATTGTTACGCCAAGAAAAGGAACCAGAAGATGGTTAAAGTTGAAGACCCTGAAAGCGGTAAAGAAATCGTTAAATCAAGTGTGATCTATTTAACCATTAAACATATCACGAGTACGCAGCGGAAAAATCAAACACGTATAGAACTTATAATCAATAAGGGATTAAAGATGTGTACCTTTTAGCAAGAAACGTTACGTTCCACCGTCTTCAATATACACGTGTGTATAACACCACGCGAAACCACCAATGATCAAAAGAATAACCCCTCTAAGTTTACACACACAATACGTTCTTAGCAAACAACGTGTATGCTAGTACTAGTAGTGTTTAACCAAACGATCACTTCGTCTTTGAATCAATCAACACACGAACAAAACCTCCACGAATGTGGTATAAAACCACAAAACCAAAACCCTAGGGTGTTCGGTTTGATCGCACGCCAAAGGAAGGAAAACCGAAACCCTCAAAGGGTATTGAGGTTCAGTCGAACAAGGGGAGAGCACAATGAAAGCCCCTAGACCCCTATTTATACACCTCTTGACTTAGCTAGCAAGAAAGCAATCTCACCTCACTCTTTTAGTGGTTAGAATTAAATGAGTGGTTACAAACATTTAATGGCAGATTTTACTACAATAAATTTTGGCAACAACTTTTGCTGGTAGATTTGACTGCATTAATGACCATATATTTAATTTGGTCATGAAATAACTAATTCTTAAATTATGGAGGATAATTATGGAAGAGATTAATTGGCCATTAATCTCTCATTAGTTCCATGAATATGTTTTGAGTAAATCCCTATAAATAGGGATCACAATTGCATGGAAAACATATGGAAAACAAAAAACACATAGAAATGCAGAGTTCTTGATCTGTGCCTAGAACAAGAACAAACACTTGTCTTATCCCAAGGAGGTGGGGGCGAAATTGATTTAAGGACAGAGAGAACTCGCCTTGAAGTAACAAGTAGCAGTACGAAATACGTCATCACAAAACCATCTTTTTAAACCCTGAAACCAACAAGAATTTTAGTCACGAAACAAAGAACGATAACATCCTACGGTCAAAAAAATTAAATAAATCAGAGAACCAAAATGAGAAGAACCTGTATATGTTTTTCATCTTTACAAATTCTGATTGAAAAAGATGACCTGTTTCAGCTACTGACCATCCTTTGACTGAAATGCATCCGCAACTCCCAGACTGAGTTTGACCAAACGAATAATCATACATTGTGGAAGTCCCTTCATCTCGTTTCCCATCTTCTAACAAGTAGCGAAAGACTTGTATTAAGATTAATACTGGGATCACCATCATCTTCTTCGGGTCGTGAAGGTTTCCATTGTTCCACAAGTGGGCCTAACACGTAGACTGCATGACCCATGTCAGGTCTCTGATATGGGTTCCGTGCAGTGCAATGGCCTGCCAGCTCAGCCACTTTATAAATGCTTTCTAGTCTCTCTTCGTCATCAGTGTCAGAGAGTTTGGTCTGTAGCTTTTACTAAGATTTCTCTAGAGATTAGTACTTTGCGGAACCATGGCCACTAATGATCTTTATCCCTCGGGGCATTTCTCGTCAAGGTCTTTTCTTGCATGTGATCATTCCATTATAACCACTCAGAATGCGTACACAATCGATTTTGTAGTACTCTTCCGGTCAGCTGTTTTGCCATAAATGAAACACTCGAGGTCAGCTTCTTAAAGAAACAAAATAAGAATGCATAGAATCATATTAAGATTATCATAAGGTACTCACCAGCATATTTTTTTTTTGGGCGCAAGATACCAAAAGTCCCGCCAATTCGCGTAATCAACAGAGAATTTCCCATCCTTATCAGGTGCATTCACCAAACCAAAATCCGCCACTTTAGCTCGCATATCATCACCAAGAAGAATATTATAAGGCTTTAAATCTCTATGAATGATGCTATGTTATTCCAAACTATGCAGATACTCAACCCCTCTCCCAACATCCAACGCAATCGAAACCCTTTGCTTCCAGCTAAGAGGATTAGTTTTTAGCTCCCGACATTCAAATAAATGTTGGCTTAAAGTTCCTTGTGGCATCTACTCATAAACCAAGAGCCTCTCGTTACCATTAACACAATATCCAAGAAGAGCCAATAGATGTCTGTGTCTCACTTTTGTTAGTACCAAAATCTCGGCTTGAAATTCTTTCAACCCTTTTATCCCCATTACACTCGCTTCCATTCTTTTTACAGCTATTTTAGTTCCGTCATGTAATTCACCTTTGTACACAACCCTAAATTCACCTCTTCCTAAAATGTTCTCATCACTGAAATTGTCAGTCACTTGTCGCAGATCGTATATCGAAATATCAACATTACCACCTTCAAAAACATGCATTGCAGCGTGATCACTACTGCCTCGACTCTATAATTCAGTACCAACGCTATGAGCATTTGAACTACTGCCAATTACACTTGCTTTAACGATTTCTTTACCGCTTTCAGGGTCTTTAATTTTAACCAGCTTCTGGTTCCTTTTCTTGGCGTAACACTTGTAAGAAACGAACAACAAAATGACAACAAAAACAATAACACTAATGACAATCTGGATCACCATACCGGAACCCGACGACCCTTTTTTCGACCCGTTTGACCCCCCACCCGCATTACCAGACCCTGATCCTGATCCAGATCCAGATGTGTTGGACACATCTGTACCTATATTAGGATTCCCCCCAAACAAAAACTTAACCGTTGGTGGAAAAACCGGCGTATCACCCTACAAATCATTATTCGACACATTAAGAGACTGCAAATTCGGTAACGAAGTCAACTCCTTAGGAATCTTGCCTACAAAATTATTATCATTCAATGACAAAGTCCTCAACGAAGTCAAATTAGCAAACGCAAGCGAAATAGTACCAGAAAACTTCTGTTTCACAAAGTTAACAATAGTAACCTTATTTGAATTATCACAAAACACATAATTCCATTTACATGCATCATTCCCTGTCCACGATGTCGCTAACGAATAAGGGTACCCAATGGCACCCGCAACATCTAGCAACACACTCACTTGTGGATCACAAGGGCCCGGTTTAGACAAACAAAAACTATTTTTGTTCTGATATTTGTCAACCTTAACCGCACTCTTAAACTCAGGCACCGGGCCTTGTAACTTATTATTATGTAACGTAATATTAGCTAACTTAGGCAACGACACCAACAATGCAGGCACTAAACCAGTTAGCTGATTATCCCTAAGTTGCAAATCAAATAACGTACAACAATTAAATCAGGTATAGCACCACTAAAACTATTAGCTTGCAACCAAACTTGACTCACTTGCAACGTTAATGAAACAACATCTAGGGTACCAGACAACCCTTGCTTCTGATTATTCAGCCGCAACTCACCCGTCAAATTACTATACGACAACCTTAAATTAAGTAAGTTTGTTAAACTAGAAAAAATATCAGGTACTATAATTCCTACTATATTAGCATTACTAGCTTGAAAGGTTTGTAAATTAGTAACATCGGTTAAATAGTCGGGTAGGCCCCACTGGGCTAAATTAATATTCTCCGAAACAGTAAACACTTTCAAGATAGTAAGACCTGCAAAAAAAGTACCCCATGTCAGAAAGATTAGTTGTGTATATAGGGTGTTTGTTTAAGCTTATATGTGGCTTATGAGCTAATTTGTTTTCCGGCTTATATTTTGCTTATTTTGAGACTTGTGGCTTATATAAGTTTGTTATATTTATAAAAGTCCCAAAATAAGCCAGAAATTGGGGCTTATGAAATATAAGCCGAAATCTGATAAACTCATAAGCCCAAATATAAGCTTAAACTAACAACCCCCCGAAGGGGATGTTTGCTAGCTTATGAGCTTATTTGATTTAGGCTTGTATTTCATAAGCCCCAATTTTTTCTGGCTTATTTTGAGACTTATATAAGTTTATCATATCATAATAAACTTATATAAGCCACAAGTCTCAAAATAAGCAAAATATAAGCCGGAAAACAAATTAGCTCATAAGCCACATATAAGCTTAAACAAACACCCTATATACACAACTAATCTTTCTGACATGGGGTACTTTTTTTGTAGGTCTTACTATCTTGAAAGTGTTTACTGTTTCGAACAATATTAATTTAGCCCCGTGGGGCCTACCCGACTATTTAACCGATGTTACT
>BQNB010193285.1:0-11547 GCA_026074375.1 Tanacetum coccineum
TGATTAGTGCCAATAGTATCGGCTATGGATGATTAGTGCCACGAACTACAAACCACAGGGATGATTTTTGCAGTTTACTCATTTAAAAAACTCAACAATTTTTATGGCCTCTAATTTTCTCAACGTCTTTTGACTTTCTTTTACAAAATTTTTTTAGTTTTAATTATAAATAAATTGTAACCATTTGAGAAGTCACCATTTCCGAGTGGGCTGCTAAACTATTTATACCATAAAACCATTGTTGGTTTAATAATTTTGTGTGGTTGCTAGAGATGCAAATAAATCGGTTAAAACCGGTTTTCGGTTATTAGAAAACCGGTTTTAAAAAAACCGGTTTTTCTAATAACCGGTTTCGGTTTTTTCGGTTTTTCCGAAATCGGTTTTTTTCGGAATTTAAAACTTCGAATATTTATTTAATAAACTTGTTAATTATCAAACATTTAATTAAACAATACACCGGAAACATACTAAACAAATACAATCATAACTTTTTATTTGCACCGGAAACATACTAAAAAAATACAACCATAACTTTTATTTAAACAATACAATTATACAACTAAAAATATATAAATACTAATACACTTCGAGCTTCGGCATGGCCATCACCAGAAAACATATTAGTGTACTCAAGTATGTCGAGCTTCGGCATGGCCATCACCCGAAAACAAGTATGTCGAGCTTCGGCATTGCCATCACCGTTCGTTTTTTTTTTTTTAAAAACCGGTTTTAACCGGTTAAAACCGGTTTTTTATAACGGCTAGTTGACCGACTTTGTTGACCGGTTTTTTTTAACCGGTTAAAACCGGTTTTTTTATAACGGATAAAAAAAAACCCGGTTAAAACCGGTTATTTTAAAAAACCGGATTAAACCGGGTTTAGAACGGGTAAAAAACCGGTCGCTTATTAAACCCGAAAACCAGTCTAACCAAACCGGTTCCCGTTTTTTGGACCGGTTTTTAAAAAAACCGGTTATGATTTTTGAAATCAAACAAGTATTTCATTTATTTATTTTTTTAAAAACAAAATTCTGTTACAATGCTTACAAGAAACTAGCCCAATATCAAAAACTAGTTCCAAGTGTTGCTTCAGCATTTAAATTTTAAAGTCTTTTTCTAGGTCTCACCAACCTAATATGAAAGGCCCATTGATCTATATACTTACAGAGCATTACGGTATTGTAGACGACAAAATCCTTTTATGTTTAGGCTGAATAAGGCCCAGCCCAAAAAAGATACTTCATTTCGGGCGATCCGGCCGATTTGATCAACATTGGGGTTTTGTTTTTGCCATATTTTGTTGCATAAATTCCAAATAATTTTTTAAAGTTATCGTTAAATATAAAAATTTGGGAGTTTATATAGTTGGGGTCGGGGTTGTCAGCGTCTAACCCAAAGGATAAGTCTAAATTGTTCATTATTCTTGTTATTAAAAGTTCTACGCCTCCAACATTTAAACATGGATTAAGTGCGGCGGAACAAGTAAAAACCAAAAGAGAAATTAGCAAAATATTTTAAATTTCTTTTTTATAACTTTAACCATTTTTCTAAACATTTGACTAGGTGAGGTTTTTAATTCGTCTAATTTTTCCGTCATAGCATAAATTTGATTTAAAACTAATGAGCTAGTTGGGTAATAAACACCCGATAATATAGTTGTTGCCACTTTAAAAACTTGTAAAAAAATAGTTAAATCATTTAGTAAATCTCAATCTTGGTCGCTTATCGAAACGGGACATTAGTTCTATAACAAAGTGTTTCATAAAAGCGTTTTAAAGTATCATGTTGTCGTATATATTTTCATACATCATGCAAAGTGAATTCACATAGTATTATTTTCATAGAAGGTTCCTAGAGGTTCTTCACACAACTTGTTTACGGAAACGTCTATTAGGTTCATTTGTAGTTCGTTACTCGAACTATATATAGTTACTTATTAAACCCTAATTTCATCTTAAACTATACACATATTTTTTATGTCGCTTGCAAAGGATAAATTTATAACATGAGCAATCACAACGGGAATGAAAAAATGACCATTAAATCGGGTTTTATACGTTAATTTTTACAAATTCATAGCTCTAGTATTATTGGTTGCATTATCTAGTGAATCGTAAAAACTTTATCATTAAATTTATATTCTATTAAAGTGTCATGTAAATTTTTTTAAATTAGATCCGTATGTGGGATAACCAAATAGTTTAAAAGCAATTGTCGTTTCATCTAATTAACCAAATTCGGGATTAATCCAATGAGCAGTAACGGCTCAAATAAGAATTTGCCGTTACCATGTTGGTGCGGGTCAAAGTATCGTAGTTATAGAAACACCAATTTTATAATCACGGAAAACCATCAATAAATATCTTTTTTAGCAGTTTCCCATAATTTAAAAGCCACACTTCTAGTGTAGTACGACTTACATGTGATACCGCGGGTTGTAGCCTCCTTTTGATGATTCTCGTAAGCTTTTGACGTTGTCGAAGTGGTTGAATGGGAAGCGCTTGTTGAATGACAAAATTCGTAAATTCATGTCGAACCGGCATCATTATCCAATATATAAAAAACTTGCCCAATCCGCACCAATAGTACATTGTGTCGTATCATTTTAGCTAACACGCATTACAACGCTCTTATGAAGGTCGGAGTGTAGTAGTTGGACCGGGGTTATAAAAATTTCTAAATTTCTTGCAACGCGCCTTTTCCACCCCATCGATCATAATACACATATCGTAATTAGACCAAACATCGCCTTTTCTCGTAGTTGGTCTAATTCGCACCACATCTTCATTTGTGTAAATTTTTCGAGCATGACTAGTAGAAACGGAGGCATTAGTGGAAGCTTGTTGTGATTGTGAGTTTTCCATTATAGCGGGATTTGAGAAATTAGAGTATATATATCACGATTAGAGAGAAAAAGAGAGATTAGTGAGTGTTTTTGATGTGTTTTCTCTCCAACCGTTTGCATGTATTTTTAGTACTAAACATGGCCCTAAAATCATCAAAAAACAAAAAAAAAAAAAACAAAAAAACGGGTATAAAACGGTAGTAGCGTTTGTTTTTTTTAAAAAAAAAAACCGGTTAAAACCGGTTAAAATCGGTTTTTTTTAAAAAAAATAAAAACGGCTAGTTTGACTTATATTTTGACCGGTTTTTTTAACCGGTTAAAACCGGTTTTTTTTTTTAAAACTATTGACGGGTATAAAAAATAAAAAAATTAAAAAATTAAAAATAATATTAAAATAAAAAATAAAAAACCGGGTAAAACCGGTTTTTAATAAAACGGTTAAAACCGGTTACTAAACCGGTAAAAAAAGGGTATGGAAAAAACCCGATAACCGGTCTAAACCGGTTCGGTTTATTTAAACGGATCACGGGTTATTAAAAAACCGGTTTTTTAAAAAAACCGGTTTTCGGTTTTTCTCGACCGGTTTTTTAAAAAATCCGGTTTTTTGATTTGCATCACTTGTCTCGACTAGAGATGCAAATAATTCGGTTAAAAACCGGTTTCGTTATTAGAAAACGGTTTTCGTTATTAGAAAACGGTTTTAAAAAAACCGGTTTTTCTAATAACCGGTTTCGGTTTTTTTTGAAATCGGTTTTTTTCGGTTATAAATGTTCGGAATCGGTTTTTTTCGGTTATAAATTTTCGGAATCGGTTTTTTTCGGTTATAAATGTTCGGAATCGGTTTTTATACCGGTTCGGTTTTTTTCGGAATTTAAAACTTCGAATATTTATTTATTAACTTGTTTATTATCAAACTTTTAATTAAACATACACCGGGAAAACATATCTAAAACAAATCATCTTAACTTTTGATTTGACACTGGAAACTTACTAAAAAATACAACCATACTTTTATTTAAACAGTACAATTATACAACTAAAAATATATAAATACTAATACATTTCGAGCTTCGGCATGGCCATCACCCGAAAACATATTAGTGTACTCAAGTAGTCAATTTTTTTTTTTTAAAAACTATTAGTGTTCGGTTATATTAGTGTACTCAAGTAGTGTTTTTTTAAAAAACATTTTTTTTTTAAAAACTATAGTGTTTTTTTAAAAATTATTAGTGTTATCAACTACTCAAGTTGTTAAAACTGGATTTTTTTTTAAAAATACTATTACGGTTATAAAAAAAAAAATTTTAAAAAAAAAAAACCGTTTTAAACGGTTTTTTTAAAAATCGGTTTAAAACTCGGTTTTTAAAAACGGTAAAAACCGGTTTATGCAAATAAACGAAAACCGGTTACCGGTTCGGTTATAATTTAAACGAACGGTTCAAAAAAACGGTTTTTTAAAAACGGTTTCGGTTTTTTCGACGGGTTTTTTAAAAAACCGGTTTGGATTTTCATCTCTAGCGGAGATGCAGCGGGTGCGGCTTTGAAGATACTCACGTGCGTCTTTGGAATATCCGGAGCGTGACCCTTGTCAGACTTAGTAGTCCGGCTATTTGTTGTATTGGGCCTGGGCCCATACACGTATATTATGAACTAAGCCCAGTAAGCTTGGTGTTCATACTATACGTCATCACACACCGTCGCTGCACTCTTCACCGGTGCCAATTGGCGTCGGCACCACGTTCTCAACATTAAAATCTAAACCATTTCTTTTATATATATGTTTTTTACAGAGATTTGTGATTCGTAGGGTAAGATAGAGACATATTTGATTACCAATTTGACTCAATACAAGTTGTACTGCAATTTGTTTCAATGTGGTTTTTTTTTCCCAAAATGAGAAACTACTTACGGTATATGTTTTTAAATTTTTTATATGTTTATTTTGGGGTGTAAGTAATGGATGCTAGGGTCTGTTTGTTAAGTTTATATAATTAAATGTTGTCGCCTTGTTGGGATAAATTTATCTATACATACATGAATATTAAAAAAATAGTAAAAGCATTTGGAAATGCTAGACTAAACGAATGTAAGTTCGAAAGACCATTCTCTTCTTGGATAATAAAATCCATAAAAATATGTGAGTGTGCGAAACATTCTGACATAATGAATAATTTCGACAACTCTTCTAATCTAGTGAGACACTGACAGGAATAAGCAGGAGTCGAGACTTAAATACTATTGTCATTTTTATCTACAAAAAATTTTTTAGTGGAATCGTGAGTTTTTACGTAAGTGAATATAATCATGTGAAAATGGGTTTATCTAAAATTTAAACATTGATGACTTAAAGAGTTGTTTAAAGTTTAATATAGTTTGCATCATCGATTCAAGCAAAATATATTCTCCTGCGACAAAATTTACAAGTAATGTTCATGAATCATGATGAAATTGTTGGGTTATGGTAGTTGGCTAGCACGTATACGTTACGAATATGTGAGCCTATTGGGGGCACACACGTAAGACACGAAGAGTACGTTTATTAAATACTTAATATATATTTATTTATTATTAAGGATTTAATATGTTTCACGTAAAAATTTAAGCAACCGTAGAGGTGGTAATTTAATCACTCGTTTCAAGATCAAGATCCGGCGTAAGTTTATTGATTTTTATCATTAAACAAAAGGTTAGTAAATTACTTGTTTAATTTATTAAGTGTTAATTCTATGTGCCTTAACTAGATCCAATCCGCTGCGCACTCGTAGCTAAACTGGTTACCTAGAATGTTAAATCCCAACAGTGGCATCACGAGTCAACTCGTTTTGGCATTAGGATTACACTTTATGAATTATATCATGTCTTGATTGTTCACGCCTAGATTTAATTCATATAACTTGATTTGCTGCGCTTAATATTTTATTTAATGTTTTCTTGCAAATATGGTAAAGATTATGCAAATCCTTCCCATAATTAAATAAAATTTGTAGATCTAGATCTTGAAAACTTATGATTGCTAAACTTGAAAGGAATAAAATTAAATTGTTAATTTAGTATATATGTTTCCTTTTATAAAGATCACACTATATATATAAAAGATCTTGATTTTATTTATAGTAACTAAAATCTTTTATTTTTGGAAACTAGATCTTTTACATATTTAGTCTGATTTTGTTGCCTTAACCGGTTGCCATAAGACCTACTCAATCACTTTTGTGATGAATGGGGCGATCTAGGCACATTGATGAAAACCTAGTGAGGGTCTTATGGTTCTCCAATTGGGGAAGACTCGCTAGAGAACTCGGATTTTACATGTTTACTTGTTAATTTAATGTCATCTTATGTATTTGTCTTATGCATAATTTACTTGTTTACTCGTCTACACGCCTAAATTGTATGCAATATGGACTAATACCTAGTGAAAGATGATATTAAAACTAGTCTATTAATTACACGTTTAAATACATGCTCATTGTGACCTATTATTTGTTTCGTGCAAAATTTGATTTTTGAGAAAATTAATAAGACTATAAAAATATGAAACTTGATTTCAAGATTAAAAACTGGACGCTATGGACTCATGGGAAGTACGGCTCATCCACTAGAACAAACTATAAGATAAGTTTAAGGCGGGTCGTCTTTATGTAATTCTCTAAAGAAATAAGATTTTTAATATGCTTCGCGCTGACCTGATTCTCCGCTTCTTTGTGCGTTCGATTGGAGTTACCGTGAACCATGGCATGTCACTATAGTGTCATTATTAAGGTTTTTTAAATCAGTGATACAAAGTTATTTTGCATGCTTCTTTGTACACGCTTTTTACACAATTTTATGTGCTTACCCTTTTGATAAATTTTAAGTCTATGCCACAACAGACAGTGTTATTGGTTTGACTGCTTTGGTCAAACTTAGGGCCCTTCCAACCCATGGCGAATTTTCGTGCTCTGGTCACGACCTTGACAATTTTGCAAGTTTTTGTTTTGGTCGACTTAATTCGAGTTGGCTTGGTCAGACCTTGGACCCGTGGCATAAGATTGATACTTGTAATATGCTCTTAAACATTATTACATGATTACTTAATTTTTGTCAAGTATCATAAACCTAAGAGTTGCATTAATGCAATTAAACGCTCGACGGGATTCACCTCTTGACCTACTTTTTTTTGCCTGCGTCAGACCAATTTGGTTATAAGTGGGAGGTCAAGTTGAATCTTAGTCTATTAGTAATTATTGGGTAGTAATCTATTAAGAATGTAATTATCGAAAATACTAAATTGAACTTTCTATGTTCTGATTAATTGTGTTTTGCAACATAAATTTCGTAAACAAAAGTTTGTCTTTTCTCAAAAGATCAAACATTTAGTCTCTTTTCCTAGTAAAGAAAAGATGAGACTCACTATTTATCTAATAACTTCTTTAGTTGACAAGATAAGATAGGGATTATTAAGTGAAAAATTTTTCATTACAGTTAAACTTCATTTACTATCTTTTTCATTACCCTCTTACGGTCTGAAATCTTTGAAATATAATATATTTTGTGTAACTAGAGAACATTTTGTCTATAGCTACCAAAATAAATTACATCTTGCATTTGTCACGATGTATGAGTTTAAACCGCACGAGTAAAGAAAATTACTAGCAGGTCTTCTAGGTAAATTTTCTTGGACTCGATTCATTCCTTATAGTGCTAAATACCCTTGTGGCTAGGCAGACCGATTAAGGAGGAATTGCAGGTAAAATGTTCAAAGTTAATGAAAGCTATGAAAAAGTAGGCCCTCATCGACATAAGTAGAACTTCATATAATCTATTCAATACCTAAGTACATTCCTACTTGTAGGCATTCTAAGAGAGTAGAAAAGTAAATAAATCGCTATTTGCTTTCTACTGATGATGTAACACTTACAATGTTGACAAATCCAGTGGGAGCTTTGCGTTTTACTACTGAAATGACATTCATTATGGTGTCAATTTCAGTGGGGCTACAAGATTGTTCCTTGGTAGTCGCCCTATTATTTCTAGCTTGCTTTGTAAAAATATTCATAACTTTCCGAACTTCTGAAACGACTGTAGTTTAAGGAAAATTGCATTTTATTTTATAGATAACATGTTGCCTTTTCGATGTTGCTTTCCGAAACGTTATCTATAGAATAATAATCCACAATTCCTTATTAAACGTTATGGTTCGAAATCTACTTGTAATATCTATGACACTATCATATTATTTATACTTTTGAGCGCATGTCGTATTGTATTAAGTAATGTTGTCCGTCAAAGGGGGGAGAAATCTTAGGTGTGCAAGGAACAACATATCGATCTGGATTAATTAGGTTTCTCTGACGCAAGGTGAGGAAGCCTAATAAATCTGCTTGGAGACTTAATTACCACAGTTGTTTGGTGCATTATTACATGTTTAGTGTAAAGATATATGTAAGTTTCTTCAACATCTTGTATTCATGCTTTAGTCAACTTTAATTTGGTTAATTATATAATCATAATTATGAAGTATAAAATTAACTTGAAATTACTATTGAACTCAAGAGTTTGCGTTCATAATTACTTTAGTTAGATAATATGTTCTTGGTTAGACATATATTATAAGGTACCTTGAATTTTTCATTGACTGATAAAAATGTAAGTAGTAATTATTGTCATGTCTTCTTGTTATACACTGTTAACATGATGTACTTGATATTATTCGGAGAGTTGTAAAGTATAACTTGAAATGTTCGTTTCTTGAAACACTTGAAAAATAGAGTTAAACATGAGGTCCTTGAATTATTCAAAGACTAGTAACGTATACATGATATGTTCTGTTTTCTTGAAACACATAAACTTAGAGTTATTGTACTAATCAAAGATATATATGTTATAGTATGCACTTGGTTTTAAAATACTTTATATTCAATTTGGCTTGACCTAATTGGTGAGTATTTGATCCAAAAAGAATTAAATTATCTAGGAAATTCTGATGGAGTATCACAATTCCAATACTCATAGAATACCACATCATTATGGTATGTCTATTGTGTTGAAACAAACGATATTCATATTGTTTGATTAATGATAACTTTAATTGCTCAACCTCTAAAATCTATCAAGGTTAGAATTTTGCGTGTGCCATGGATACACTCAATAAAGTTTCAACCTAGAAGGTATTCAAGACATTATCTATTTATGGATTGGGATGAATCCATTATGTTACTTTATTAAATTTCTAAAATTTGTTAAAATCTTATGAAGCATATTATTCCCAAAACAAACTTAGAGATGAGAACTTAAAAATTTTGTTGTCCCAATTAAGAATAATTTATTGTTGCTTAAATACTTAGTATTTAGATAAGTATCTCTTCTTACAAAAGTAAGTGGGGGTATCTATAGATCTTGAAGATATTCAAGAACAAAATACATAACCTTCTGAATTCACTTGCTGATGTCATACTAAGGTTAAACATGAAAATGTCGAACCAAAATATAATGTAACTCTCATTCATAAATCCGCGAGGATGCCTCATCAATAGAATGATATTTTAATATCAATGCTGAGGAATATAAGTTAGAAGGTCTTATTAAACCTGCTAAATAATAAAATGAATTATCATATCTTGAATCTGATAAATATCTTAGAATCATGAATGACAAGATGCAGTCCTTAAAAGGCAATTGAAGTTTTAAGCTTGATTGATCTTTGACCAAAAAGTAAACCTGTGAGGTTAGAATGAGTTTTTTTTAAGAAAGGCTCATAAGGACAAAATTGTATATGGGTTAATGCCTGACTGGTGACAAGAGGTTTTTAATCTTACTCAAGCAATTGACTATGATTACCTTTTGCGAGGACGGTGTGTAATCAAAAGGTTATGAGCTTAAAATAATCTTTTTAAAGTATACAAGATAATAGAATCCAAGTGTGGATTGAATCATGCATCTAGGAGCTGAGATCTTATGTTTAATCATAATATGGTTTCTGATTAAATTAAGATAACTCCTGAGTACACCTGACATCAAGTGAGAGCACTATATTTTTCCTTAAAATTCATATGTCGTGTAACATATTGAAAGCATCATTCCAACAAAGCTAGATGTTAATCCTTGAGATTGGAATGAAACTTCACTTGGGATTTTAGGATAAAACAAACGACATTGGAATAAATGTTTATTAAGATAAACGTATGCGGAAATAAAGTCCAACACAATGCAATATATCATTGAAGCAAGTCTTAAATGGTATATTTCACTTGAGATAATTTGTTACATGGATGGAAACCTTGTATTTATAACTAAAGATTCATCATGTATATATTATATTGTGTATGAAACTGGTTGTTACTTTTGCATGAGAGCAAGATGAGCTAACAACAACAGTATCTAATTGAGAGTATTTAGATAACAATATTGAGAGAATTTAGATGACTGTTAATACAAATGTTTACGAATTATATAAGGCATAATGTTGTTTGTGTACAACTGATGCTAGAGAATAATCAATTCTAGTTGAAGAAGGATTTCATCATTTATGATAAATCTGCTAACTAGATATGCTCAGCTAAGAGCATTGTTGCATTACACATTAAAGAATGAGAATACTTTACATTTTAAGAAACTGTAAAGATGACTGTCTAAGATAGGTATGTTGTTGACTTCAAATAGCCTATAAAAGATACTATTACCTTATCCATACTATGACTCTTGCAATAGTATGCACGTGAATAATAAGACACTCATCTTATTATTCAAATCTTTCACAATTATGTGAATTTGAAACAAGTATTCAGAAAATTTACTCAGATAACTATTTAGCTGTCTTGTAAAGAAAGAGTTGAGAATGTTGAAAACATTAGACTTCAATTTGACTATGTTGACTTTTTTCTGACACGGTGCTATCAGCTACCTGCTAACTAAACCGATTATTTTAGGTTGTCAATATAAACTTTTTGAAGCAAATATGTTTTTACATTTTTCCAAAAAAGACATGGTTATATAAACTAGAAATTAGACATATTAGTTAACTTTTTATGCAATTACCCCCAAGATGTAATCCAAATGACCCATCTGGAATCACTCCTATGAGTTTTGCGAAGACCTTAATCAATTTCTTGAATCTTTATCAATTATTCTCGCTTATTTTGTAGGAACTTGGCCTTGGCCTATCCGTTCCGATTCATTCTATATTAAATGACTCGATCAGGCACAGAGATGAAGAGCTTAGTTTTCTCGGCTTTGTTAAGCTGTTGCATGGTGTATCAAGTCGGATCCTTGCTAAAGCTCGCTAACACACTAATTAGGAAAATAATCGTGGTACGCATCTGTTGAAGCCGTCGCTGTGTGTAATGACTTTCATGTTGTAGGAGAAGATTTGATTGACGCCTTTACATATATTGCAATTTTGAACAATTTTTTTAATGTGCACAGACATTCTTGAAAGGTTATCAATAACGACGAATACTCGGAACGTGCAGGTTCTTAACATACTGACATGAGGAGCTGCACACATGAAAGCTCCAGAAACGAGAAAGAATATGTCCTGAGTGCTGCTGGAACTGGAATGTAAATCACAAATGTCTTAAAAAGTCAGCAGCCCCTAATTCTATTTGCTTTTGGAATAGTTAGTGTAGAAATCTTCAAATAATGATATTATATCATATTGTTATATTTTTTTTAAACGGCAAATGGAATTTTATTAAAAAAAGGCTAGAAAGAAACTAGCAGACG
>BQNB010193286.1:0-11547 GCA_026074375.1 Tanacetum coccineum
ACAAATGTTTGACCTGCAGCAGGAAGTATAACCATGCTAGCAATGTCATATTGAAAACAACTGCTATGTAATGATTACTATAATGTAAACGTAAACTAAAACATCCAATGCATTTTGTGTTGACTTTAAACATGTGCTAATGCGTATAAACAACATAAAGACTACCAGCCCGCAGTAAAGGAAGTGCAGAATTGGGACGAAACACAAGCAAGATTCCTCTTGACTCAACGCCTTTTAGCCCCGCGCTCCGCAGCGAAGCGCGGGCTAAAAACCTTGTTATAATAAAACAATACAAACACCAAGATTGATGGATGCATTAAATGTTTACTCAACCCGACTCCGACCCGACTCTGACCCAACTTATTAATGAGGCCCGACACGTCATAGAAATGAGAGAGATACGTGTTCTCCATCACCCCATTCTCTTCTTCCCACAAAACTAAAATCACTCTCAACCCATTACTTTCTCACAGATTCTAGATCTATATTCTCCATCTATCATTTATTTTTTTCATCTTCTCAAACTCAAGAAAAATCTTGCGGTTTAATAAGGTTTTGAAGATCGAGTAATTATGAAAAAGGTAACCCCCTGATCTTTTAATAATGTAGTTTTTTTTATTTATAATGATATTGTGGTTTGGTTTTAATTGTGTTTAATTTTGTGGAAGGAAAAAAACTGGTAGTTGATGCAGTTAGAGGGCTGTTGGTGACGCTTTTACCCGCACTACAACCGTCGCACCTTCACCTCCGTTGCACCCCCACCACTGTCATGCACCACCGTTGTTCGCCCGCATTTGGGTTTCATGATTCTGGAACGGGATTCCGCATCAAGAGTAGGAGAATTAAAGGTATGTTTTTAAGGTTGAAGATGTGATTTGTTAAGTGTATAAGATTTTAAATCTTTTTTATGTTTTTGGGTTCTTTCTGTCGCAATAATTTGTGTTAGGCTGAGAATTTGATTTAAAGTGTATAGCATTTCGAAAATTTGGGTTTTTTTTTCCTGAAAGTTAGTTTTTCTTGATGGTGGGTTTATGTTGAATGCTATGTTGCATAAAGTTGAGGAGTTTTTAAATTGGGTTAATGGGTTTTGTTATTTGGAACTAGGGCTGCTTGGGTTTGCTTTATAGCATTGTGTTAAATAAGAGTTTAGGTTATTTGGATTTGGTTGAATTAGAATTAGAAGGCGATTAGGGATTAGCTCCTAAAAAATTGAGTATGATTTATTAACCGAATGGAAGGAAATATAGGATTTTCTTTTTATTGGAATGTCAGATTGCCCTATTAGAGATGTTCAGGCGGTACCTATTTAGGTAAATTCAGTCACAAGTGATGAGCTTAAAGACATCAGATAAGCTGTTTGAGTGTTTGAATAGAAGTGCTTATCTGCATCTTATTATTTTTTAGCTCACAGTTTAAAATAAGAAATTTTAGCTCCTATTTTAAAAATGTTTTTAAGCTATTTTTCGGATTACACAGACACTAAAAGTGTAGATGGAAGCACGTATAGAGTTATGAATGACAGTGGATATATCGAAGTGTTTTGGTATGCTGAACGAATGTGCGGACTAAAATGTGGACTGAATGGATGTGTGAGCTAAGATATTTGAGCCGTATACTATTATTTTGTTAAAACTATCACTTTTTCATAAATTTGTTGTAGTCTTTGATTGGATTAAACCACTGTTGTGTTATATAGTTTTGTACAGGTTGGTTTGAGCAACCACTTTTTTACTTAGAATTTTTACATCACAGTAAGTGTATTCGCTTCACTTGCTTAAGAATCATGGTATGAGCTTAAATAGATTTAGTTGTGTACGTATTAAATTGGATAGGTGGCTTTTAAGTATAGTATTTGCATATTTGTTTTTCAGTTTCCGATGATCCTGCAAACGATCGTTTCAGAAAAAGGACCGGGGTGTTTGGGATTGGTTATAAGTATTTGCAATTGTTCCACAAGCTGCTACAGCAATGTGTGTTCGGATGGGAAGTTTTCGTGATCCTTTAGAGGTACAGGGTCTTGCAAATGTTGTTGGTATGTTCTGGTCCTATTATAGCTATATCTCAGAATTGTGCTTTAGCGTGATGTGTTACATGGAGAGGTATGACTTTTTAGAGTTAAATAAACAATCATACTAAACATGGTTCTCATTTTTTAGATCCGTATATTTTTACAATATACAAGAAGTTAGTTTTGTTTTGCTTTTCCTTTTTGCTTTACTCAAACATTCGCTATGTAAATGAGAAATACACATGTTGGGTACATTAATGGTGGTGGGAGATTCAATATGAAGCACATAAACAATAGTTTTGGGCAGTTTGCTAATGTTGCTAAAAGCAAGGATAGTCTTAAAAAAATATACAATATCGCACCGACAACGTCAATCATCACCGGATTCACTTCCGCAACTCAAAACGACGCCCGCTAATCGTTTCGCAGCGAAGCGCGGGCTTACCTACTCGTTCCAAAACAAACTTACAGTGATAAAATATAACGAATTAAATAATTTTTTTATCTCTCATCAGAAAGTACAACCCCTCTCTTCTATCTCTCTCCTTTCTTTTTCTTTTGCATCTCAAAAAACAAACTCACAAAAAAAAATTCTTCCCAATCAAGATTCAATTTTGATACAAACCCAAATAAAAAACGTAAAACAAATATCAAATATGAAAAAGATAAAGAAAAGAGATCTGAAAAAAGTAAAATCTTGAAACACCAATGTCAACCAACCACCCACCACCTCCAGCCGACAGACGGACATCGCTACCTCTAAGAAGTGTGTTTTCCGGCAATATTCCCGGCCTCGTTGCGATTTTAATGTTGTAAACTGCAAATTCGACATGTTTTTGGATTCTAGTTTCAGACAGCTCATGAGTTTCAGATTCCGGCAATGAACGATCGGTCTCGTTCTCATGATTCAGAGGTTTCAATTGTAATGTTTATGTTTCAGATTCCGTTTGTTTATTCATTTGAATAATGTGATTAGTATCTTTTGAGAAGAAGAGAACTACTCGTAATAGAAGAATATGTGAATGATAAATTACATTTTTTATATTTTCCAAAAGTCAAAATATTACTGCTTTTTATATACGGCAGCTTTTGCATTGGGATAGACGAATGAAAATGAGGTGGTGTGTAAACCACACAACCCATAAGTATAAACCGTCGTGGAAACTAAGCATGTTGAGTTACCAAAATATCACATATTGAAGATGTCAGCAGCATGTGAGGTTTATATCCTTTGAGCATTCACAATATGACACGTATAGTAGGACTTTGGATATATTTGCAAGTGCAATGCATGTGATTCACCTTCCAATCCCGGGCCACTCCACCTAGGGGTGTATCGTGCCGAGCGAGTACCCCCGCCACAGCCGAGTATTGAACAAGATATGAGATCGACTTGCTTTAACTAAAAACTCGAGCTCGATACTTCGCCCGATCGAGCTAGGCCGTGCTTTATATTTCGAGCTCCCCCGTGTCTCGACTTGTTATATAATTCTCGAGCTCGAAATCCGTCCGATGCTCCGATTATTTTCACATTTCATGTTCGAACTCGATAAATACTCGGCATATGAAGCTCGACTCGACTCGATTTATGAAGCTCGATAAGGCTCGCGAACTTCACGAGCCGAGTATTATGAAGCTCGGACTCGACTCGAAAATATACTCGAGTAGCTCGAGCTCGAGCTCGACTCGTTTAGATCGAGTCGATCTCGAATAGTTTACGAGTCGATCTCGAGTAACTCGCGAATTGTCTCGTCTCGTTTACACCCCTAATTGGCACATTGGTAAGTGAGGATTGGAGGGAGCCGTTAACGAGACACCTCTATAAAATGACACATGGAAGACCCTAGGTTGACGGCGTCAAAACCGTAACACAAATAATGAAAATTTAAGGAGAACCATATGTGACAAAGGAGATGGCTATTTTTTAAGGAATTGATATATATATATATATATATATATCACCCCCCTCTCTATTCTTACCCTCCCCCCTGCATCACTATATATATAGTATTTATATATGATCAAATAAAAAGTTTTCTTAAAAATAAGAAGGATATAGAAGTTAAAATATAACCGCTTATCCGAGATGCGACGACTTAAATTAGACGCATTCTCTATAATATTAGATCGCTTTTTAACAGCACTTCATAATGTGTGTTTTCTAGCTTTTAATTAGATGCATATACGTATATTAGATGCATTTCATTTTTTCTCTTGTTTTTTGTTCCTCTGCATGTGCCAAAATCATGAAAATCAATTTGCACAATGAAAATCAATTTGCTTCATAATGTGTTTTCTAGCTTTTAATTAGATGCATATACGTATATTAGATGCATTTTATTTTTTCTCTTGTTTTTTGTTCCTATACTATGTGACAAAATCATGAAAAATCAATTTGACATATTTTCTCCGCCATCAAAGTTAACGTTCGAACTCATAATGGTGCATCTAGATGAATTAAAATTAGGAATCCTTATGCTAGTAGTTGCATCTAAATGCTGTGTTTTTGGTCACTTCTCTCCAACTTACTTTTTTTATTTTACTTCTCGATGGATCCCTTCGTTATATATTATATTTTTACCCTATAATATTATATATATATATATATTATATATTATTTTTATTGAAGTGTTTATACTGTGAACCATTTTAAGTGCAGTAATTTGTAGGTTCTATTGTTTAGTAACCCATTTTAGGTGCAGAACTTTACAGAACTCTTTTAAGTCATTTTAAGCCATTGGATGAGTTGATCAAGGGTCAATAATAAATGTGGCCTATTTGTAAATAAAAAAAAGAAAAATATTATCTGATAAATAGAAAAGGGCACTATAGTCATTGTATAAAAATCTGTAACTTACCATTTTCTTTTTCTTTTTAACCTCGTAACCAACCCAGGCACTCAATTTCATTATCTCTTTCTTATTTACCTAGTAACCTCCAACCCACTTTTATTGTTCATCTCTCTAAAAAAACCCTAGCCGCCCCCAATCACACATCCATATCTAAAATATTAATCGTTGGAATTAAAAAAGAACTATTGGTGATGAGGTGCTTGTGGTGGCCGTCGGAGATGGAAGATCATTTATTAAAAAGAAAGAGATGTCGCTTTATTCGACCTCCCAACGATTTAAGGTTTGTATTGCTTTGATAATGAAATCGAATATATATAAACAACTTGTGATGTTTGTAATTTTTTGTTCTTTGGTAATCGAGAAGCTATTCACCATTGATTTAAAAAGTTCTTGTCCTTTATCCACCATACCTCCATCCGTACAAGCAAGGATTGCTCCCACAAACGTGACATCGTCTGGTGGTGTACCTTCTCTGTGACGTTTAAAAAAAAGTTCAATTTAAGAAGCAAAATTCTAACATAACAAAATTTTCTATAGTTTTACATTTTAGTCACACCAGTAGAAGTGAAAACCGATCCGTCGGCCTTCGTGTCAAAAGTTTTTTCATCCCTTTTGATTCCCTCGCAGTTAAAGTCTCTGGATTTTACCATTTTTTGATGTTATGTAATTCTTTTTGTTGACTCTATTGTACTTTAAGTTTCTAGCGTCTTGCTAGACTCTTTTTTATATTTATTCCATCTTTGCCGTTAAAAAAAGAGAGTACTTGGGCGCATATGTTTTCATTATCCTGTTTGTTTTGTTACAGGAAAATCACATCCCAAATCATCTTTGGTTCAATTTTTTTTAGATACTTGGTTAACAACTTGAATTTCTTCACATTCTACATTTTTCGCTAAATGTTTTACAGTTTAGTCGAGTAAAAGTATGGTTGGCATAAGTTCAGCCCATGAATTGTCAAATGTGAATTTGAGTATTTAATATTTCTTGACTACACTGTTAACCTCAAAGTATTATTGTAATTGGTTTTATGTTGTTGGTAGTTTGTTTTTGTTATTTTCTATTTTTATTTTTTTTAACAGCACTTTATTAAAAAACTAGCAAGAAGCTAGAAAAATTACAAAGTTACACGATGAGGATTTTTTAGCCAATCAACCCAACTAAACGACACATTACATCTAAACCGACTCCAATAAAAAGAATACGACACAACATCATCAAAAATATCCGCCTTAGAAGGAGAAACCACACCAAAGACACACTTATTACGATAAGCCCAAATTAGCCACCACAACCCAAAACACACCCCTTCTAACAACCTTTTATGCTTGATAGGAATCCGAAGATTTACGATCCAAGAAACCCATTCATCGAACGTATGCACTTCCATGAAATCCACCTCCCACCAACGGCAAATCTTGCGAAAATTATCTTTCGCAACAAGGCAATCAAAAAATAAATGACTTGACGATTCCGTGACGCTACCACAAACGGGACAAAGAATAGACGGAATATCTATACCTCTCCGGGATATATTAAGACGGGTAGGCAAACAATCCATTCTCACCTTCCACACATGAATGTTAACCTTGATTGGCACCGCTTTTATCCATCGAGTTTGATTAGACACTTCCGAAAACCTATTATCATCTATAACCTTTCTAGCCGAAGCTACCGAGAACTCACCCGAACCATCAAGCGTCCAATACCACCTATCAGGCGTGACACCAAGAACAACACCTTTTACGTAAGTCGTCAAATCCGTCAACTGATCTTGTTCCACTCCGCTTCTAGGAGCACGACGAAAAGACCATGTCAAGTTCTCTTGTGACAGTTTAGAAGCCACATCGACAGTCTTCTTCACTTCCAGCGCATAAAGCCTAGGATATCTTTGTTTCAAAACCATGTCTCCATGCCACAAATCCTCCCAAAAATAAGTATCCGCACCATTGCCAAGCTTTTTCTGCATAAAATTATTCAAGTGTATACCTTTTATCTTTTAATGTTTCCACTCCTGGAGAATGCTTCGCCAAATGACTTGTAAACCGAACTTGAATCGCGTTAACCATTTTTCCCATCTCCGCCATAATAGCTTTCTCAACTTCATCCCTACTCTCATAACAAGTTCTTTTGAGATTTGTAAACCACTCCACTAACCCATTACAACACATAAAGAGCTTTATTTAAGCACATAATAAACTTCTTACAGCACAAACACCAAGGCCTAACCTTTCTCTTTAGAACATCCATGACAAAACCTTACTTCTTCTCCGTCAATTGCTTTGTTGACACCTATTTCACCCAATATCGATGTTTTTATACTATTTAAAAATCGACATCTCCTACTAAAAAAACCGCCCCGAACCTTCCGAATTGATTCCAATGCGTGAAAGGACATTCATTGGCACCTTGACTATATAGACATATGATAAAAAAATAGCATGTATCCTAGAATCGAGCCCTCTGTCAGATAGGTTAAACTGACCACCTATACTCGATGTGTTGCGTTGAAGAGGCCCTCCTTCCGATCAGCTTTCTTTGTTTCCCTGTCCGCGTTTTCGGTAATTGGAAGCCGCGGGACAGAGCACTATGAAAGGGGGAGAGTAGAGCGGGGGAGGGCGGGGGTGGGTGGCGACAGGGGGTGGGGGGGGTGGTAGCACTGGGGGGTCTGCGAGAGGCAGCTACTTATGATAGCGGGGTTGCGGTAGCTTGTAGAGCTGTAGAGTTTTGGTCTCTAGGTGACGTATGTTTGAATGTGCTCTCAGATTCGTCAGTTCCATCAATATCTAGATAAGCTACTATTTATTTTGTTAAACCTAAGCTTGACTTCCGCTATCACTAACAGATATTAAGAGCGCGAGTGCATAATCATTATGCGAATACAATATATGAATACATTAACTAACATACGGATTCACCCCACAATGATCTAGTAACAGGACAGTGTGAGTGGACCACTCGAACATGCTATTCTTTATCGTCTGTGAGTCGTGCTTAGGGGCATCGTGCTAATGGCCAACACAGAATTGATTCGAACGAGAGATATTCCAATACTAATATACCGATTCGAGAGGAAGTTTGAATGCATTTCTATATAGAAAATTATAGCCATGTCACTACTACATATATCAGAGGTGGGGCGTGAAATGTACTATATACAGTAACATACACATAGAGCTACGATCATTCAACTCTAGATGGTAGATATCTATTGGCATACGGAACATCTATTGATTGAGGCAGGATCGCGCAATAGATCTCTCGATCTCACGACGCGCTCAATCAAGGAACTGACATGGGGCAATGGCGTGCTTAGGGCAACAAACGCTCTTCTCGCGGTTGGCAGATGACAGCTAATAGAGCATTCAGATAGATACTAATAACAATTTCATATATTGCTTAAAATACGATATAGGAGGATGACAAGATGTGACTCTTAACTAGGATCTTACGCATGCATCTCTACAACAAGACAATTGACAAGCGATGAACTGAGGTGGCGGACATTCATGACTAAGATTCTGTATAGTTTCAGCGTACAACACAGGAATATCATCTAACGGAGCCTTGGGGGGACGGAGCTGGTCTTCATGTCCAGGACACATCTGAGTTCGGTGAGGGTGTAGAGGGGACCGTGTGCGGTGCCCTATGAGGTTTAATGAGAGACTTATATGGTAAATAATGAGATGCTTAGACGATTCTACAGTTAAGAATATTACTTGGACAAACTGGTAGTTAAGTATCAGTGACAGTACAAGGAAGTAGCTATTCTATTAAAGTTGTATATAGGAGCATCGTATGAACAACTATCAACACACATATTTACTAGTCATTATGTAGAATGATACTACACGTGAGACTTTTAGCGTGATATACACGTGTTTTATAGAGTACGTGTGTATTCAAGGACATTTCTGCGAGACTTAGGTGTTATATTGCGTATACTTGTTCACAACTATTATACACTCTTAACACAGTTATTGCGACTAGTGCGCATCGAGAAAAGACAGATCGAAATCTCGATTGGGACGGGCACATTCTACGGGATCTACTTACTATGATATCTTGGAGGGAAAGTGAGTATGAGTAATTATAGAGTGCAGACAACACTTTCTTGTCCGAAGTAAGTGCGTTCTCACTATCTACATTAGGGTCTAAGCACGGGTGTATATACTATACATCTGTAGGTTACTCTTACTGACTCTCTGAGGTTTAGGAATTAGTATGGTTAGAGTGTGGGGAGGGAGGGCGAGAGAGCGGGTGTGAGGTAACTCAGTTACACGTGGGACAGTCTAGGGTATGATTCAGCGGATATAAGTGTACACAGGCATGTGTTTAGAGGTTGAGATAAGTGTAGGTATGAGTATTGATTGATCTGGGTGTACTACAGTGGATGATTGATTGCTCTTCGGAGAGTCTGGTGTTAATTAGGTGAAGTGTTTGGGTTATGGATGAGGGGTTGGGGTGTTTGGTTTTCTGAAGGATAGAAATGTAAAGGTTTGTATTTTTTAAAGTGTGGGTCGTTGCTATGTTAGGTGAGTGGCATGAGAGCAGTGTGTACACTCTTTGGCATCAGATAGATATTTTGGATGGATATGGAGTGTATAGGTTGATTGGGGATGAGGTTGGTGCGTGGAAAGTGGGGTTGTGGGTGTCGTGATCAAGGTATCTGGGGGGAGTGAGTTGTCAGTGCTGTGGGTTGACTACTTAGATATATAACTCTATAGGATAGGGTGGGCGGGCATGACATGCATTTGGGGAGGATGTACAGGATGTTGAGTTGACGGGGCAGGGATGTGTAGAAGTGGTACTGGAGATATTTATTGATTGTGTGTTTTTTTGATGCGTGAGGTGTGATGAGAATATTTGTTATGTTTGGGGGGGTGTGGAGTGGTGAACATTGGAGTGACAACAACATAATGGTTTGGTTTTGGTGTAATTTTGTGTTGTTTTGTTAGGAAGTTTTTGTTTTTAATGATTTTTACGATATTATTGAATATGTTATTTTAATGGTGGAGATTTAATTTGTAGATTTATTATGTATTAAAAATTATATGGTTTAGATTAATTATTATAAAGTATTATTGGATTAGTGTATAATTATATTTTTATATGGGGTTTAAATGTTTATAGATTAAGGTGAAAATTATTGTTGATAGATTTAGTTTTATTATTTAAAGATTTTAGTTTTTTTAGATATATGAGTGTTGTAGGTGTTGTATACGTTACTGTGATTGTTTGTACTGTCGCAGAGTTGGTATTATTATGAGGTATATTGTTTTATAATTGGTATTTATTATTTTTTGTTATTAATCGTTGTTAGGGTGATGATGTTGGTTTATATGGTATTTTTTAATGAATTCACATAGATTTTGATTTGTTTTTTAGTTGTAGTTGTTTGGTTTATCATTATAAAAATGAAAAAGTCGATTGGTATATTTAAACATTTGAGGAAAGATGAGCGGAGTTTTACATGAAGTTGAATGGCAATTATATATAATCAATAATGAAGAAAATAATCTATTGTTCTCATGGTTTCATTTATATAGTATAGAAAATAAAATTGATTTTTCGTTCACAGAAAAAGTAGAAGAAACCACGAATATAAATAAAACTTATATAGATTTAAAAACTAGAGAATCTATAACAAGTATTCATCCACCGTGCAATGATATATTAATTAATAAAGAAATTATAGAAACACCTTTAGCCAAATATAATGAAGAAGATAAAAAATGTTTATGTACTATATATGGAGGCAGTCTTGCCATGGGGACACAAGTAAAAGCACACAATGAATATACACATAAACCCCATGTTGCCTTCCTTGCAAGCCCAGGAATAGGACACATAAACCCTCTCTACGAGCTTGTGGTTCGTCTCGTCACTCAACACAGCTTTCAAGTCAGTTTTCTCGTCATCACAACCGCATCCACCATTGCCCAAAGCGAATACCTTAATGCCAACCCACATCCTGACCTACATATTGTTAGTACAAAAACCGTGTAGGGGGGTGGAGAGATAGAATATGATGTTGATCTTGTACTAATCCAAGTAATGAGATGGTAATCTGTACAAATAAGAGTAAACCGTTAGCCTTATCGTGGGGCGGACCCCGCGATTAAGCTCCGGTGTGAGAGTAAGTATACATGTTTGTCAGAGAATCAGAGAATGTCAGAGTATATGTGTGTATTAATTGTCAGACAGAATGTACCTTTTTGGGATGTGAAATGACCCTTATTTATAGGTAAGCCTAATACTAGGGTTTCCTAGTATTTCGCTTGCAACTGTTAGTAGTCGGAGTGGGTCTCTTGTCGGGAAAAGGTCCACGTGTAATCGTGTCTGCGGACGCGAGTATTCTTCCGCGATCAGTGTTTGTCCGCGGAGGTGCAACGGGTGCGGCTTTGAAGATACTCACGTGCGTCTTTGAAATATCCAGAGCGTGGTCCTTGTCAGACTTAGTAGTCCGACTATTTGTTGTATTGGGTCTGGGCCCCTATGTGTATATTATGAACAAAGCCCAGTAAGCTTGGTGTTCATACTATACGTCATCAAGTCCCCCTAGTCTAGTTTTCTTACTGTACGCGGTACAATTATAGCGTGCGGTGAGCGTTACTAGACTAGAGTTCCGTGATCAAATTTTCTTTTGCTCCTGTCTTGTTCCGCGTCTTTTGCGTCGTTTTGGCAGTT
>BQNB010193287.1:0-11547 GCA_026074375.1 Tanacetum coccineum
GAATCTAACCACAAACAAAGCACGATTCTTGATTTTTTCTCACAAAACTTTTCGAACAAAAAATAAAACAAGTAAGCTATGTTTGATTCTAAAATAAGCACGTTTAAGCCATGAATAAGCTAAGTAGCTAAAGCTTAACACCAACTTACGAATCAATAAGCACAAACCAAAGAAAAACGTGGCTAGGAGAAAATGAAAAAAAACAAGGACGAATTAAACAAAGACATAAGCTAGGAGATAAGCTTGAATAAGCTATCGCAATCACTAACAAACCATGAGCTCTTGATATCAAATGTTGGCTTATCACTTCACAATCACACACATAATTTACTTGAGGTTTAGATAGAGGAAAGTTTAGAGAGAGAAGTAAACAAAAACAAAATGGTGGAACATTAAGAAAAGAGCAACACCCTCTCCACAAGGAGGAGGGGGCTTATATAGTAACAAACATAGGCCGGCCTAGGGTTTAAGTGGGCTTCCTAGGCCGGGCTTGATATCTAATGGGATTTAAAGCCCGTAACTATGGCCCGTTTAGTTTCTAAAGTTCCCGTGAGCATACGCTAGACAAATACAAGGTTCGGGAGTCTTAATGACCATCACTTCACATAGTACTGGGTCTAACAACTCAGTTGGGCGATTCGGCAAAGGTAACAATAGACAGCAGCAGCCTACCCTCAATGTAACCATGATACAAACATATTGCATTTTTTGACTATTTTATAACATCTGAAATTTCTAATTTTCTTTTCACACTAGGCACAAATGTAACACCCCGCTCCGATAAAGAGACCAAGAGTTACGTTATGGTGTCATATTAGAACATATAAACACAAGCGGAAGAATTTATTAATTTAAAATACCAAGTCATGAAACAAAATGAGCTCAAAAATTATTAAATTCCAACAAAGTCTAAATGAAAGAAATCTTCAAACGAAAGGGTCTTAAGTATAAATCTAAAACAATAGGAAAGCTAATAAGGGTTGGTCTTCTAGAATCTTCCTACACTTATCACTCATATCCCAGCTTCCCACTTAGTACCTGCCACAGGAAAAGAAAATGCGGCTGAGCTAACGCTCAGTGAACAGATATAATAATGACAACGGTAATAAGATAAAAGAATGAACGAAACGGATCACGAGAATTTGCTAAACAAATGTCATACGAAATAATAAGCGATAATTAAGAATTAAGGATAACAAAGGAGTGCCCACGAGCTTGAAACAAAAGTCTAAAGCATGCCACACGCTTAGAATACATAATCCAACACACAACGTATCATATCATATCATATAAAATTGTACGTGGGCGCTGTAGACTCCAGATGTACCCTACAAAATGTGAAATAGAGTGTATTGCACACACACAACCATTCACCTGAACTGAACAGAACAAAGTACCTAGGATGCATCCATACGCTCCCTGCAGAACAAAGTTATACCCATATACAAGTACTATGGCGAGTGTACGAACATATACAATTAAATCATAATAAATGCGCATACAAAAGGGAACGTCGTGGACAAATCACACCGCCACAGATAGTGTCATGCCATTGGTGCATTAATGACATGGTCATGGTACCTTTATGACTATATACAAATAGCACGGGCAAAGAGATAGGCAAAAGATAACAATGATCAAGTTTCAAATAATCCAAATATGGAAACGAATCTAGTAGCATATTCCAAACAAGAACCAACAGATTCATACAAACGAATATCGAATCAAACGGATTATCAACATCAAACGAGTCATGATTACGGATAGCAACTCAAAGGAATATCAAACAAATATCAAATAGATCAAGTAGCCAAACAAAAGAGAATGAAGTGTCCTTAGTAAAAGGACAAGATATCTGTACCTTAACGAATAAGCAATCGGAGAGAAATGAACACAAAAGCAAGAGATCACAACACCTTCACCAAATCTAAAAGAATCCATGATTACCATATATTACATATCTTTTTTAAGTTGTTTTACACTTGATCTTACCATAAATAAAGTTTACTTGACCTAATTAAGGTTTCCAAAAATTTCAGATTTTGACTACTTATTAAAGGTAAGTTTCCATACATAAATGACCCTTAAAAACATCTTCTAAAATTACACCAAAAATTACAGAGGTTCCTACAAATGTCTAATACACCCGTGATCATTGGTTTTATTTATTTCCATGTTTAAGTATCCCTTTAACCCTTGTTACCCAAAGCTGACCCGAATTTTGACCTGACAGAACCTTTGAAAAGTTGACGCGTAAAAACCTAACTTAGACAACTCAGAAAATTATGAAACAAATCACGGATGTAGCTAATATCATGAAGATTTACCAAATCAAATTTTAGAGGCTAACTCCTTACGGTTTGAGAATTGAAAATCAAATACTACTACTGAATTTTTCGGATAGAAATTCCAGATTCGACACTTAATCTTATAAAATCTAAAAATCGACCTTCTTGACCTCCAATTAACATGAGGCTAGATTTTTCAGAAACTAGACTCTTTGAATTTAATTTTAGGCACAAGAATCATGTTAAAACCAATTTTTATCATTAAGATATACCCCGTTGAACATGACCTAAAATTCTACCCAGATTTATTAACCATGAAAACCCTAATTAACACCCATCAAAACCAACCCTAGGGTTTCTAATCTTGTAGTTTTTATTAATAACCTAAGTCTTGGGAGAACAGGAGTGCATGCAGAATGAACAAATAATTATTATACTCCCCCTCAATGAAAGGATAGAGTGAAAACTTGGAGTGAGAGTTTGTTTTTGACACAACAATTTGAAAGAATTTGAAATTTATTTTTTTGAAAATATCTTGAAAAATGGTGCCCAACAAGAAAATGATGTTGTATGAATTGTATGAATTATAATTTTCTTAGTACTTCTCTAGAGGCATATCCCAAAACCTTTGAATGTTTCTGTGACATTTTGCCTCAGGACCGAGAAGAATAGGAACTTCCCGTTGTTTTAAGGATAAATGACATAAATGAACATTTTCCTTTCATTGAGGACCGATCCTAAGCTGACCTTTACTTAGAAGTGCGTAAGAAAAAAAGATGAAAACTTGTTTTGAAAGCATTTGAAACTCCCCCTCGAACTTCATTTATTCACCCGTGTTAATATTAATCAACATTTCTAGGTGCGTAAATGCTATCGATTGACGAGAGACATGTCCGGAAGAAGGTTATTTTTTTGTATTTTTGAGAATTTTTGATTTATATTTTTGCTTTTATAGGTTTTATATTTTATATTTTGTTTTTCTGATAAGATATGTTACAAAGATTATTGTGGTTTTTTGCAAGACGATCAAGTTCCTGAGGAGATAAACTGCGCATACCAAGGCGACGAACCAAATAGTTGAATCGATCTACTGGAAGAGATTTGGAGAAGAGGTTGGCCAGTTGGTAATCCCTCTTGACAAAATACAGTTCAATCGTACCCTTTTCCACGTGTTCCTTTATTAAATGGTACGGACGGCGATGGTTTTCGTCACAGAGTGTCGGACCGTGTTGCAAGGATAGTGGCTATGGGATGATTTCGGAAGCGAGGCAAATAGATGGAGGAATTCGGGTTTTTGCGAGAGGAAAGAGGGGCCATGCGCGGGGCGCGCTTTGGCAACGAGTGTCCGTCATCGTATCGAGGGAGATCGAGTGCGGCGCGTGGCGCTCTCTCAGTCTGGGGTGGTCGGCGGATGACTTACAAAAAGGTGATAGTGTAGACAGTCACACAACGGTGGCATGTTCTTTGGCGATAGAAACAAGCTAAGGAGTACGAGAATGCATATGCGTTCTATCTCCCACGAACACTCCCCCCCCCCACACCCCCCACCCCACCTGTTTCTTTGCGGACCAGCTAACTAGCTTTTCGCCAAGAACTGAGCTCCAACCGGAAGTAACTCTTGAAGGTCTTTTTACATCCGTAAAATCAGCATCTGAATCCGGTTATTTTAAATCCAGAATCCTTCGTATACCAGAGACCCTTAAAACGTTTTTCCCTGAAGATAAAGAAAGACCCTTTTTAACTCCTTGAGGTGCCTTCTCAGTTGGTTAGCCTGTACCGAGCACATAAACAATAGCATGTACAAATGTACCGGTCTACTAGATGAAGATAACATTAGGCCACTAACTCGAATACACTACGATATTCCGTTTGCCATCCGAATTGAGAGACCCATTGTTGACTCCAGAGCGTTAAAGCAATTGTCTTTGATTCCATTGGAGTACCAAGGGATCACAAGAATCCATTTCCATATTTTTTAAGGATTTTCTAACACAGTATTTGGACTGGTTTATAAAGAAGTCACAGGTGGGATAGGTTTTAACATTTATACCAAGAAAAAACATCAATTTCCCCCATCATCCGACATTTCAAAATCACTTTTTATGAGGTCAGAAAATAGTTGGGTCATAACACCTAGGAGGAGTAGAACCAAAATAATATCAATCAACAAGACCCCAGTACCACCAAGATGTCGTCGTCAAAGCACCTTATAAATAACCGTTGGATCAATAGTGCCTTTGAAGAAGTTGATTCTGTAGGAAAACGTGGAAAATTCATCGTAAATGCCCTTTGTTTCTTGCTTTAGACCATATAGGCCTTCTTAACTTATAGACAATGGCTAGAGATGATCAGCATCTGATGAAACCTTCAGTTCAAACACACGTACACTTCTTCTTGTAGCGACCATGCAAGAATTCAATTTTCACGGCCATTTGAAACACAGTAACGCTTTTGTATGCAGCATATCCCAAAAATATCCTGAAGCTTTCCATTCTAGCAACCGGAGCAAAGGATTCTTCAAAATCTATTCCTTCCTCTTGGCGGTACCCTCTCACGACCAGACGAGTCTTGTTTTGGATAACCGTGTTCTCTTCATCATGCTTGTTTTTAAATAACCACTTCAACGTAAGTGGCTTTACGTGATCCGGAAGAGGAACTAACACCCACACATCAAGCCTTTTGAACTAAAGAAGCTCTTCTTACATTGATTCAATCCATGCGGGGTTGGTCATGGCCTCATTGACATTATTCGGTTCTATAGTGCTCACCGTTAATGCATACATGCAGATGTTATCATCGGATTTGAGTTGATTCCTTGTCAACACTGGTCGTGAGGGTTCTCCTACCACTTGTTCCAGAGGGTGATCCTTAGTCCATTGATATTCATGAGGGTATGGTTAGTAAAAATGTATGCAATGTCGATGAACCACATATTAAGGAAGATGATGAATCAACAACACTTGTGGATGGAAGGTGCAAAGGATTTAAAAAACATATTGTCATCGAACATAGCATTAGGAACATTGTTAGGAATTGAAGTAGGATGAGGCTGACCATGTTGTTGTTGTGTTTCGAGCTCGTTAACATTATGTGAGAAGCTTGGAATACTGGTTGCTTAAGAGAGTGAATTTGTAGGTGTCGGGGTAGTGTTTGCTGTTGTTGTAGTTGCCATTGGAGTCTGAAGAACTTGAGGTTCTTGAGCAGCCAGAATAGTTCTTGGAGCAACTGACGGTTGACCACCTATATGATCATCATACATAGCTTCAAATAGTAAGTCCAGTTCACCCTCAGTTGGTCGTTAAGTTGTTACTGTTGATGGAGCATAAGGGAGATCGAAGCCTGAACTGATTTGTCCAGAAGTCAGGCTTTGAAGCCCGGGTTTTAAACTGCTTTGTTCAAAAGCCATGGCTAAAAGCTCATCAAATGTCACGTCATTGGTCCTCTATGATTTTTCATTTTTCCTTTCGGTTGTAGACTCTGTAAGCACAATAAAAGCAGACTAACCAATGAAAAACCAAAACCACCTTTGCATCCAAGCATCCGATATCTTCACGATCATTCATTGGATAACAGAGAGCCCTAAATACATGAAGAAAGGAGATGTCTGGTTTTCTGCCGTTAATGAGCTCGTATGGTGTTTTGTCAAATCGTCGGTGAATGATGGAGCGGTTTTGAGTATAGCATGCAGTAGCAATTGCTTCGGCCCATAAGAATAACGGTGCACAAGAAAAAATCAACATTGTTCTAGCAGCCTCCACTAGCATGTGGTTTCTTCACTCCACTACACCATTTTGTTGAGGGGTACGGACAGAATATGCTTGGTGAGAGATGCCAACACTTTTAAAGAATTCTTGAAGTACTTGGTTTTTGAATTTTTGTGCCGTTGTCGGTTCTTACAATGATAACAGGGGCTTGAAGTAGAACGGTAATTCTCTTGAGAAAGGTTTTAATCTCCTCTGGTGCTTCATCTTTTGATCGTAGAAAGACTACCCAAGTGTAACGGGAGTAGTCATCCACAATTACCAAAACATATCGCTTTCCATTTATGCTCGCGATTCTCATTGGACCACACAAATCCATATGAAGAAGGTGTAACCTCTGCTTAGAATTTGGAACATGTTTGGGTGGGTGAGATGCTCTTTTGCTTTTTCCTTGCTCACAAGAGGGACAAAGATGCACTTTATGATATTTGAACTTAGGAAGACCGGTGACAAGATTGTTTCTGGCAAGGTCATTTATGGTGTCGAAGTTGAGGTGGGATAAATGCGTTGAAAGCCATAACCCATGGACTTGGTAGAAAGTAGCCACGAGCCATAAGGAAAATTGTAGATGCAGAGGCCATATCAAGGATATTGATGGGTAAAGGTTTTGTTTTTACAATTTCCTTATTAACAACTCACTCCCTCGAATGTCTGAGAAAAACATGTGTTTTTCTTCTAAAAGCGACCTCTAACTGAATACACCAAAACAGGCCCACCGAGAACAGGTTGTGCCCTAAGCCCTCAACAAAATAAACTCTGGTGATCAATATATTTCCCCATTGAAGATCACCGAAACTTATAATTGCAGCTACATGATCATTCCTAAAGCGAACGGTTCCCAAGAACTTCCAGACGAAGTTGATGAGAAGCTTTAGATTCTCGGTCATAATGCTGGAATAACCCGAGTCGATGCACCATAAACATATTTGGATAACCTCAGCTGATTCGTTTGTATCAAGGAACAGACATTGTCCAGTCTGAGTACCCCGATGTAAGATGGCTTTGTCTGAAGATTACCATCAAAATGCAGTTTGCATTGACTTTCTCAATCTCATCCAAATACGCCGCAGCAGCCATCATATCAAACTCTTCAGCTTGAAGTTGAATTCCTGCTTCTTCCTTTTGAGCAATTATCAACTGAGTCTGAAGATAAGCTGCATCCCTTTTCCTTGGTTTGACTGTGCAATTCCTAGCGAGATGACCCAATCCTCTGCAGTTGTAGCACCTTATCTGATTACCAATGTTCCCATTTTCATTACCCTCAGCCCGTGCTGCTACAACATTACCATTTCCATTCAGATGAGCTATACCCAGAACAACAATTACCCCCTTCTGATTTCCAACATTCTAAACACCCGGATTCTGAACTGCATTCTGAACAACCCGATTCCCAACATTCTGCCCAGCATACTGTCTAAACTGATTCCCCCCATTTCCTCCAACCATCTGCATTTGATTATCTTGACCCAAATTCATACCAGGCTGAGCAATCTGCCTATTACGAGGGTTGGATGAAATTCTCTGGTTGTTGTTGGTTGGTGTAGAGTAGTTTAGTTTAAATGCCTTAGCCATTAAAGCAAATGTCATGTTCATTGCAGCTGAGGGTCTGTAATGTCCTTCGAGATTGGCAATAGGTTGTTGCATGTAGTTCCTGATTGAATGATGGGTGTGGGATATAGTTGTTGTTGTTGGGAAGTGGTTGTTGTATGTAGGTACTAGATGATGGTAGATCAGGGTGAAACACTGGATACTTGAAGGAATTGTTTGAATTGGCCATGAGTGCTAAAGGATCTTGTGTTTTTGCAAGTCGTTCAACTCTTAGTTCATCTACCTCCTTTTGATTGTACTTCAAGAAGTCATACAACTGAGTGTAATCTGCTCTATGCAAATCGCTTTGTTTGATGAACAATGGTTAAGACATGCAGACTCCATTATGGATGTAAGTTGTTTATGGAACTTGAAGATTACTGGCAACTTTTTTGGGAAGTGTTATTCCATGAAAATCATTCATCAGTTTTGAGAAACGATGATAGTAAGACTCAATAGATTCCCCATCATGGAGTAAACCTTTTCTCAATCAATTAAACAACTTACTTTCTCTCTTGAATTCCAATGTCAGAAACCTTTCAACATCAGCAGAACACGTAACCAGATTCTTGAGCCATTTTCTAATTAACAACAACAGCATAGATGATCAAGTTTCAAATAATCCAAATATGGAAACGAATCTAGTAGCATATTCCAAACAAGAACCAACAGATTCATACAAACGAATATCGAATCAAACGGATTGTCAACATCAAACGAGTCATGATTACGATAACATCTCAAAGGAATACAATACGAATATCAATAGATCAAGTAGCCCAAACAAAAAGAATGAATGTCCTCATGGACGGAACTAGGGACACATTGCATCAGGTGCATTTACGAAAATTTATACGAAACAAGGAACATAAATTTTTGAGACCAGGTGCACTTAGGAAAAATTTAACAAAATTTAACACTATGCCTCAAAATTTAACACTACACCACAAAATTCCATGGGGGTCCTGGGACACCCCCTGGTTCCGTCCCCGAGTGACCCCTTACTAAAAGGACGGAATATTTGTACCTTAACGAATAAGCAATCAGAGAGAAATGAACACAAAAGCAAGAGATCATAACACCTTCACCTAATCTAAAAGAATCCATGATGACCATATATTACATATCTCTTTTTAAGTTGTTTTACACTTGATCTTACCATAAATAAAGTTTACTTCACCTGATTAAGGTTTTCAAAAATTTCAGATTTTGACTACTTATTCAAGGTAAGTTTCCATACATAAATGACTCTTAAAAACATCTTCTAAAAATTACACCAAAAGTTACAGAGGTTCCTACATATTCTAATACACCCATGATCATTGTTTAATTATATTTTCACGTTTAAGTATCCCTTTGACCCTTTGTTTTACCCAAAACTGACCCAAATTATGACCTTGCAGAACCTTGAAAAGTTGACGCGTATAAAACATAACTAAGACAGCTAAAAAATTCTAAAAACAAATCATGAAGTAGCAATATCAATAAGATTTTACCAAATCAAATTTTTGAGGTCTAACTACTTACGTTTGGAGAAATGAAACTCAAATACTACTACTGAAATTATTAGATAGAAAAATTCCAGATACGACACTCTAAAATCTTATAAAATCTAAAAATCGACCTTCCCGACCTCCAATTGACATGAGGCCGGATTTTACAGAAACTAGACTCTTTGAATTTAACTTTAGGCTCAAGAATCATGTTAAAACCAATTTTTATCATCAAGATATACCCCGTTGAACATGACCTAAAATTCTGCCCAGAATTATTAACCATGAAAACCCTAATTAACACCCATCAAAACCAACCCTAGGGTTTCTAATCTTGTAGTTTTTATTAATAACACATTTAATGATCATCTTAGGGTTTCATAACATGTAATTTAACCATTTAATTAGATTAAACCCTAGAGAAATTTGACAAGAACATAAACACATTATTCCTTATAATCTTTTAAGTTTTTATGAAAACTTCATATGTAATCATGGTGACAACAAGAATGAAACAAAATCAAGAATTACCTATGGAATGAGGGAGGAGTACAAGATCAAACACCAAGAACCCAAGAATACACCAAAGAATGAAGATCAAAACCACACCAAGAACACCAAAACTTCAAGGATTACCCAAAACACCTAAACCTTCTTCTTGCTCGAAGCTTCTATGGAGGAATACACAAAATTATGGAGAGAAAATTGTTTTTAGAGAAATATGGGATAGGGGCCGTAATAAAAAGGTAAGAGAAGAGGGGACAAAATCTTTTTATTGTTTTAGGAGGTTACCAAATATTTGTTTAAACCTTTTTACACTTTATTCCTAAAATATCTTTTGCTACAAAAATAAAAGATTTGGTGTATCAACACCACCATATGGCCGGCCATTTAACTCAAAGAGGGGGAAACAACATAATTTTTTTCCATTTTAAAGATTACACAAAATACTTGCTAAAATCTTTTAATACTTATCCCTTAAAATAGTTTTTTTTATAAAAAGGAAGTAAATATACAAAATAATTAAAATTACAAAATATTTTTTTTTAAATACGGGTCGGCCATATATATGTGCATATATAAGTTTTATATTTAAAAAAAACAAAATACCTTATGTTATATCTTTATAATTTCCCAAAATTATAACCTAAGGTTTTATTTTCAAATACTTAATAATAAACTTTAGGTTATATTCAAAATTACCAATATGAAATGAAATTCAAATTTTGGGTTTTATAACTCTTCCCCTCTAAAAAGAAATTTTCGTCCTCGAAATTGAAATAAGTAGATGAATTCAAGGTTATTCAGATTATCAAGGATGACACGATTGGTATGACAACCGATAGGGGCGCGATGAACAGCTAACCAATTCATACTAAGAATAAAATCGAAATCACTCAGTTCTAAGGAAAGCAAATTAGCAAAACAAATCTTATCATCAAAATGAAGCGGACAGTTCTGATATTCGTGGTCAGACTTTTCATAGGCGTAGATATCGATAAGGTATAATTAAGTTGCGTAGGGAAGATGCTAAGGTGTTTAGAAAATGAAACAGTGCACCCGTATCAAATCAGACAAAAATAGCACGACCATTCAAAAGAGAGTTCCTGAAACGGTACCTGAAGAGTTAGCCACCTGATCTTTAGTAGAATAAAATACTCGCCCCTTAGTAGCAGGTAATCAACGAGTAAAGCAGCGAAGATACTTTAAAGTTAAGATCAAAATACGAAACGAAGTAATCATATCAAAAGGAAGCCTAATGTCTACACAATCCTCACAGGTCATAACCAAGGTTCTACAGGGCTCAACCTGGCTCTGATACCATAATTGTAACATCCCGCTCCGATAAAGAGACCAAGAGTTAACTTATGGTGTCATATCAGAACATATAAACGCAAGCGGAAGACCTTATTAAATAAAAATACTAAGCCATGAAACAAATGACTTCCAAAAATATTAAATTCCAACAAAGTCTAAATGAAAGAAATCTTCAAACGAAAGGGTCTTAAATATAAATCCAAAACAATGAGAAAACTATTAAAGGTTGGTCCTCTAGAAGCTTCTTACACTCATCACTCAAATCCCAGTTTCTCGCTTAGTACATGCCGTAGGAAAAGAAAATGCGGCTGAGCTAACGCTCAGTGAACAGATATAATAATAATAATAATAATAACAAAAAATAAAATGATGGTTTGAACGAAACGGATCTCGAGAATCTGCTAAACAAATGTCATACGAAATAATAAGCGATGATGAAGAATTAAGGATAACAACAAGCTTAGAATACATAATCCAACATACATTGTATCATATCATATCATATAAAATTGTACATGGGAGCTGCAAACTCCAGATGTACCCTACAAAATGTGAAATGGTGTGTATTGCACACACACAACCATTCACCTGAACTGAACG
>BQNB010193289.1:0-11547 GCA_026074375.1 Tanacetum coccineum
AGGTTCAATGTCAAAGGTTCAAATATCAAAGGTTCAAATATCAAAGGTTCAAATATCAAAGGTTCAAATATCAAAGGTTTAAATATCAAAGGTAGCATAGCAGGGTTCAAATGGAACATAATGACCGATCATATAAGAAAGCCAAAATAAAAGGCTCAGAGAAAATGTAGCAAATCAAATGAGTAATCAAAGATAGAGAGAAACATGTCATGAGAAACCTTAACGAAAAGGTCAGAATATCTATACGAATAACTGAACGAATGAACAACCGGTATATCATAACAATAGTAAAGGATTATCTGTACGAATAACGGAATGAACGAAGCAACGCATAAATCCTCATAATGGTAAGAGGTGTAGGTATTAAGAATATCCGTACCTTATTCCGAAGCAAAGCAAAATCAAAGAAACACCACAGGAATATCAAAGGAACACCTTTAAAATCATTAGTCTTTGTAAATCTACTGTACAAAGGTTTTCCAACTGAATCCTCTTTTGAACAATTAAAAACAGAAAAGTTTTGTATTTCAAATCCTAAGCCAACTTTACTATTTGAACTCATGCCAGAATTAATTAATCTCCAAAGATTCTTGGAAGAATCTTTCCATTAATCTAATGTTTTCTATAATTGTTCCTTTTCTTTTACAGCTTTCATTCCTATTCTCCTATATCTTTTAAGCTTTTCATCTTTTTCATGTATTTCATTATCTTGAAATGCAAGCTTTTCATTTAGAGAAAGTTGCTGTTTTTGAGAAGAAACAAGTTAAGCTTCTAGTTTCTTAACAGCTTGACTATAAGCAAATATTTGTGCTTCTTGATCACCTAACTGATTCATTTGTTCATCATATAAAAGTTTAAGCTTATTATATGAATCAATGCAAGTTTTAGAACACAAAGTACCTCATTACTTGAGCTGATAGCCATAAGGCTTGATTGTCTCTTCAACTTCAGTATTTACGTTCTCCTAATTGACAATCCCATCATCCATTGTCAGCAAAGCCCATTTGATTCTTCTCTTGTTTTTACTTTCAGCTTCTTGATGTGATAAATGAGTCTCTTTTCTTCTTTCCATCATGTGTTCCCTTTGCTGTACATTCCCTAGCAAAGTGACCAGTGTTGTAACTATTGAAGCCATTCAAGCTTCTTTTTGTCAAAACCAACAGGTGTTTTTCCATCAACACGAACTCTCCTTCCTGTTTTCTTATAGAACTTCTTCATTCGAATAGCAATCATTGCTATCTGCCAGTTTATGTCCATCTCTTCAATGTCCAAGTCATCAATCTGTTCCAGGTCTTCATGAAGCAAGTCCCAGTCCTCTGATTGTTTGGCAAAGAGGGAATAAATAACTTCATCAGCAAAACCAGCAAGAACTTCTTTTTCAGGAATATTGGTTGAAGAAGTAGAAGGAGTGCAAGTACTGTAGGCACCAGTAAAACCAGACTTAACCTTATTAGTGCTGCTTTTGCTTTGTGAAACAAAAGCAACATTTTGAGCACTTGAAGATGTTTTTGAGGCACCTTGGATTTCCTGCTCAAAAACCCTAAGGTTATTGTACAGATCATCAATAGATAAAGTGTCAACATCTGGTTTAGTTCTCATAGTCATTGCCAGATTGGACCATGCTGGGGGCAAAGATCTGAGAAACTTATGATTTGCATCCTCAGTTGATACTTCAGCACCATGAGCTTCCAACTGAGAAAGTAATTGTTGGAATCTGTCATATCCCTTTTCTAACCCTTCTGAACTGGATATTGTAAATGCTTCAAACTGTTGTTTGAAAACAGCCTTCTGCATTTTCTTTGAATTTGCATTACCACCAAACCTAGTTCTGATGGCTTCCCAGATCTCTTTTGCATCATCCATTCCATGAAATCTTCTCATATGTTCTTTGGGAATGGCCATCAGCAAGATATTCTTAGCCTTCCTTTCCTTTTCAACAGCTTGAATTTCTGCAGCAGTTACTGGTGAAAGTATTCGAACAATACCATCCTTTCCAGTTGAAATTCTCTTCTTGGAGTTTCCATTCTGAATTACCTTCCAAACATCATTGTCAATGTACTCAAGGTAATGCTCCATCTCCATAGCCCATATATCATACTCCTCCTTCTTCAGAATTGGGAGTTTGATATTTGAGATAGCAGTTGTTTGAGGAATCACTTGTTGTTGTTGTTTAGGTGCAGCACCAGTGTCTGATGCATCTTCATGGTTTGATTCTTCATCATCACTGAGATGTTGTGAGAACTCATCATTAGCAGGTTGAGACATTTTGTATAGAATTGTAGGAGAGTGTTTGTTTGTGATCTTGTGATTCTTCTTATTCAGAGTCCCTCTATTGGCTCTGATACCACTTGTAGGTCCTTGGTCTTGGATCTATATAGCCTTTGTAAGACAATAGTTAACTTGAATAAATCCAAATCAACTATGTGAGAGACACTGACTATGAATATCAAGTGTTAATGCGGAATCTTAACACAAGAATTAAGAAGAACAATGATACTAAATTTGCTATTGATTTCTATTAAGCTTTAATGCTTCTATTACATATATATAAAACTCTATGCCGTAGGGTTCCTTTTATACACCAAGGAAACCCTAATGGGCTTTACAAACGTGTGAAAGGATAATGCATATCCTTTCCTAAGATATCTCCTAAGATATCTCTAAGATAACTATTACTATTCTGTTATATAAACAGACTTAACTAAATACGACTAGTACTAACTATAGTACTGCTATTCTACCAGTACTAACTTTAGTACTGCCAGACTTAACTTAGTACTGCCAGTATTAACTTAGTACTGCCAGAACTAACTAATACTACCAGACTTAACTGTTATACTACCAGTATTAAGTCTTTTACAATCTATTTCCCAACAAATCTCTTGTTTACAAAGGCTAAAAAATACAAATACTCTTCTAACAAAAAACCAACCAAGAACTTTCGTGACGACAGTGGCTAGACATGAACGACGGCGGACAGAGACTACTGTGGGTATTGAGTGGTGTATGGTTTAGACTTTGGAAGGTTTAAAGGGTGTGTGATGATTTGCTAAGAGGCATTCAGACATAAAATCCAGGTCTTACTCAGTCAGACATAAATGGTCCGACCGCATCTGATTGACAAAAGAAAAACAAACACCCTTTATGTCTGACCGCGTTTGACTGGGTAGATTCAGAGGCGGTCAGACGTCATTTTATAAAAACAAACATCACCTTAGTAGCTGTCGATTATGTGTCCAAATGGGTCCAAGCTCAAGCATTACCTACGAATGATGCACGTGTATTGATTAAGTTTTTAAGAAGTTTATTTGCTAGGTTTGGAGTTCCTAAAGCTTTGATTAGTGATAGAGGGACACATTTTTGTAATTCCCAGCTTGAAAAAGGTTTACAAAAATATGGTGTGACTCATAAATTATCCACAGCATATCACCCTCAATCTAATGGATAAACTAAAGTTACTAACAGGGCTATTAAGTGTATCCTAGAAAGATCAGTGGGGTAAAATCCTAAAGATTGGTTGAAAAAACTTAACGATGTATTGTGGGCATTTATGACAGCCTACAAGACACCGACAGGGTGTACACCTTTCAGACTAGTTTATGGGAAAGCATACCATTTATTCGTAGAGATCGAGCAAAAGGCACATTGGGAATTGAAACAACGTAATATGGATTTAACGCTTGCTAGCAAAAGTCGTGTTATGCAGCTTAATGAGTTAGCCGAATTGAGAGATGGGCGCTTATGAGAATAAAAGAATTTACAAAGAATGGACCAAGAAATGGCCTGATTCTAGACTTTGTGGTGATAAATATTTTAAGGTAGGCGACAAAGTGCTACTTTATAATTCTCGTCTGAAGATGTACCCTGGAAAACTTAAGTTGAAATGGAGCGGTTCGAACATTGTTAAAAAGGTATATTCATACGGGGTTGTAGAAATCATTAATAGGAACGGGTTTAACTTCAAAGTCAATGGACAACGATTGAAGAAATATTACGAAGGTAACATTGATGAAGAGGATGATGAAGTTATAGAGTTAGAGAATGGTGTAACGTGAGGCTGAAGGGAGTCTAACTTAAAGACTCTCACAAAAACAAAAGTGCTTTCCGGGAGACAACCCAGATTGTTTTTCAATTTTTATCGAGTCTGTCTTCCCAGACGTACGATACGGCGTATCCAATCCCATGGATACGGTGTATTGATTATCTGGACGTTATCAGTCCTTTATTTTTCTGCATTTAAACATTATTGTCAGATTTGTCTATATGGCGTATTTATAAATATGATACAACGTATTTGCAAAATCTGACCCGTACTTCAGAAAATTTTTACAAGTCTCAATACGGCGTATCCTGGTTTTGGGATACGACGTATCGATTCCCTTTACCGTTTTTCGTTTTTATTTTTGTTTTCTAACCATAGAATACCGAGATAGAATTGCATTGTTTTTCCTATATCTTATACAGGACCTTACTGAACGAAAATGATGACTTATGGTGGAGTATTTATATTCAGAAATTCGGTGTGTTTTAGTCATGCTGGCATCCAGACCCGCATTTACAACACACATTCTTGCTCGTAAACTCAACATGAAGGATCATACCAAGCAAATCCCAGGGGAGTTTCTCGTTCTAATTCTTTTAATTTCTCATTTTTAATGTTATATATATACAACGAGGGCATTGTATACTTCAAGTGGGGGGGGAGGAGAATTAGAACGCTTGCTTGTCCATATTTTTACAATAAAATGCTTAAATTATGGCTAAATTTAAATATTTTCAAGCATACTTTTGTGAAATTATTAGTTACATAACCCGCACACATAACCCTTGTTAGATATTGTGAGAATTTAGCCTTGTCCGTTTCCAAATGTTTACCCAAATTTCACAAAGTTATGAGTGTGCCGGTGATGTTGTAGACTTTAGAACTTGGCTTGGTATATCTATTTGAGACCACAATAATAAGTACTATTTTAAATAGATGGAGTGACATTTTCTAAACTGGTAAATTTCTAGGATTATACCAAAAAATCCTATATATGTTGTAATATTAACTAACCACACTGGTTAGTTAACCCCAATATAGACCCTTTTGTTTACTCTCATTTTTAGAGTAAGCTGCCCCTAGAAAAACCTGTTGAGCCATTCCATTCTTTTTCTTACACCAATATTTGATTTCGTTACACCTTTACACCTTAGCCTACCCTATTAGATTAAGTCCTTAATCGGTTGCTAGTTGCTTTTGTGTAAAGTATTGTATTTTCTGTATTGCAATGGAAATTTTCTATCTCTGGTATGGTCGGTAAAATTGCATAATGCAATTGGTCACGTGTTGATTTTTCATCCATGGTTAGGTCGGGAAATTGCACAATGCAATGGGAATGTAAGAGTAGTAGTTTTTCAGTATGTTTTGCTACTTTCACAATTATTTTATATATGTCGGAAGTATGGAGGATTATGGATAAAATATCCGGATTTATTGAGATCGTGAAGATGGTGAAATTACAACGAAAATCGTAGTATGTTTATGTTTATGTTAAAAAAAAGAAAAAAAATTAGAAAATCGCAACAAAAAAGAGGATGAACTTTGGAGGATTAGATAATCGGTTCATTTAAGCTTAAACCGATGTTATTATTTGAAGGATCGATTATTCGTTGATACGTGTTATAAATCATCGATGTAAAGTTTGTATAAAGTGGTAGATATCGCCACTAATTTTTGTAAAGTATGTATATTATGGACGATTGGGAGTTGACCGTTATGGGAACGCCAACTAAGGGTTGTTTTCATTTATCTTTGATCGAGACGTTTTTCGAGTCTGGTCCGTGTCTACTAAACATGGAGTAGTCCACGATTTGTGTCTTTATCATGGTTATGGTTGGGAAAGTTACTAGCAACACTGTACCTTATTTGTTTGGACTTAATCTATTTGTTTTGTTCTTTTTATTTAACAATAATTATTTTTCCTTTCTTAATCTCTAACCTTTGGTCTTACTCGAATGAGGATGCGAGCAATTGCATGTATCTATTATGTTGTTACGGCCATGTATGTGTGATTTTGTCCGCCTTGTTGGTTTATTACTATTAGTGAAGGATTAGAAGATCCCTACCCTATATCACTCTTCCTCCTAACCCTTGGTTTTACTAAAGTGAGGGAATTGAATGCAATTATGTATGTCTATTTCATTGGTATGGATGTGTATATGTATTTTTTCTCCCTTGCTGGTTTACGACTTTTGGTGAAGACCACTAATCTTATTCTTTAGCTTATTCGAGTTAAGGAATGAATGCAACCATGTGTGTCTATTCCATCGTTATGGATGTGTATGTATGGTTTGTCGCCTTTTCTGGAATATTGGTATCGATTGAGATTAGAAAGAGTGATCAACCCCTTTAAACCCAAAAACCCAATTTACCTTTTGAAAACTTGTTACTCCTTAGCTTTAGTGATGGAGATGTGTATCCTTTCTAAGCCTATGATAGAATACTCGTCACGACTGAGCAATTGAGCGAATTAGTTATATGTTACCACATAGATTAGTCGAGTGATTTGAGTGATTTCATATTCCTATCTCGTGAGATGTTTGGTTGTGTACTAGTAAATGAACAAATAAATGCTTAAAGAAAAAAATATTTAACTACAGTTAGGATACATTTTCATAAATCTTCTAAAGTCTACTTGAGGACAAGTAGGATTCAAGTGGGGGGATATTTGATGACATCAAATAACGTCTATTTTATAGCATCATTTATCCCATGTTTATAACCCATTTTGTATAATTATTACACGAATTGGTACTTAATCGTTTATATTTGTTATTTACAGTAATTATCGATCATTTGGCAAAAGATGGAGGAAAGGACGCGTTTTGAAGCATAAACGAAGAGTTTAAGAAAGTCGACTGATTCTGAAATCAATACGTCGTATCATTCTAGAAGAATACACAGTATTTAAAGACTTTGAAGAACTCAAGACCATTGCCTGACTGTGAAGAATACATCGTATCCACATCAGTAGATACGCCGTATATGATACTTTTGTCAACTATCAAGAAAAGCACGTTTACAGTCAATACTCCGTATTCGAAGACCCAATACTCCGTATTGGTCAATACTCCGCATCCGAAGACCCAATACACCGTATTGGTCAATACTTCGTATCCAGAAATCCAATACGCCGTATTGAAGGCAACTCAAAAAAATTCTGGAATATTTTATTCGTGGATCCCACGCCAAGTAACCCCAATACGCCGTATAGACCAATTTTTAGATTCTATAAATACCAAACCCTAAATACGATTTTAGGTATGCTTTTAACGACCAAGTTCGATTCTCAGATGATCTAAGAAGCCAAGAAGGTCATGCGAAGTGGTCCAGTCAATGGGAAAACTCTTGTAATCTCTACACTCCACTATACGCGTTCGGCTAGCATTATGTTTAATCGTTCATCTATGATTTCGTGTATTGTTACAATGATTATCGGCTAATACCTTTAGGTATTAGCCATGTTTATGATAATATAATGTTTTGATTTGTCTCTATATCGATTGTTCCTTATTCGTTGCATGTTGATTATGTTTATCACTCCATACCTGTTTATGTGCTTAATTATGTGTTTTACCTATCATTCAACTAGGTCTAGTCCTACATATTGAATGAGTTGCAACTTCGATGTTGTTTGGGCGTAGGCTAAGAGTCCAGGATAGAAACATATAACGCTTATTCATATAGCTAGAATAATAGGATCACCAATAGAAAGCCCTGTTTCGATCTATGGTTAAGTGGATAGGTAGACTAAGCCGGTGACTTAGGATTACACATAACGTCCTATTTCCATAGGTAGTTAAGTGGGTGTGGACTACTAGTATATGAATTCCCATTAAGCAGTAAGTTGGTAAAGCCTCCATGAGCTAGGATTCAATATAACCACCAATATAGTTTCCTAGATAGATTATAATCAACGTTGTGAGCTTTATGCATGTTTAGGTTAATTGTGACAGGATTAACTAGCGACAAACCTCGAGTCTAGGGAGAAGATCCACCTAACTTTGGAATGATATACCACCAATGAATTAATACAATCATTGCACGAATAGACAATCAAGGCATATTATTAGATTAAACTGTTTAATATGTTTTCCTCACATTTGACTGCTTCCCAATCTTTTGTTAATCACTTGCGTGCGTTATTTGTCATTACCTTAGGATAATTAGAAATAAACTCGTGTCAGTCTCTTAGGCTGAAAACCCCCCTTTTGCGTTTGTTTAAGTTTAATTAGGATAATTAGGTTAGATTAGTACTAATCCTAAATATATAAAATACCAATAGAACTAAGAGTTAACTTCCACTTTTAGCGATCGACATCCTACTTACAACCGAAGCTACATCTGATCGGGTATACTGCCCGTTAGTGTTGTGTTTAGGTAAAGTCGGCAAAGTATAAATAATAAAACTTGATAATAAAAAATACCTACTCTCAACGACACATCAAAAACTTGTGACTTCTATTGTGACTTTCAAACATGTGTCTCTAGATAGCGACACACATTGCGACTTATGTTGCGATATCATTATCATTGAGAATAGGTCGCGATGTATCTTGCGACATCTATCGACAACAGTGACGCTAAATGTGTCGCTAGTGATGTCGGGAATTTGTGACATTCTAGTGTATGTCGCTAATTCCGTTGCTATTCCACTAAATTCTAGTAGTGATACTAGTAATTAGTCAATGGTGTGTGCAGGCCAAAATGTAGAAGCAAAAATGATATGGATATCATGGCATGAAGATGAGCATGGAATGTGTCGTGACTATGAAAGTACTCTGAATGCTTACGGAAGAGGAACATTAGGTACTATATATTGCCCATATCTTTGTTGTTTTTTGTGTATGTTGGCGGTGTCATCGGGTTCTACCAATAGAGTGAAAATATATTTTTAAATGGTTAAAGGACATATCAGTCGGCTAATATAAGGAATTCAATATATATCAGATTAAACCTTAAAATATTCAACCATAAACCCAACTTTATAAGAAACGAGGCATGCATACCCGTGCGATGCACACCGGTTGTGTCTAATTGTTGATTGCGTAAGGTGGGTGTGCAACTCAAACCCACCCATCTGCTAACTCACTGACACACTAAACTGCAACAATAGTTTGTTAATCCATTTATCCCATTGCAATTACTCACCGTCCTACAAATACATTACAAACATTTTTACCGAAAAATATAAAGACATCTTATGAGAAAAAAATTAACCGCAACATATAAAGACATCTTATGAGAAAAAAATTAAATAATCTGTACCGTCATCATTTTCTGCATCATGTCTAGAAAAAAAATCTTCTCTACTTATTATCAACCATGAAGACAGGCTTAAAAGCCCAACCGGGAGCTCAAAATTTGGGCCGATTCAAAACTACGTCATTTCAATCGCCTTTTGTGGTTTATAATGATATATTTGCACTTTTAATCATACTTGACAGTTGATACAGACACACTGTAACACTTTGTAAGAGCCTTAGGTGTAGTAACGCCGGCAACGGCGTTGGGCTGCGTTGCCCGGCGCTACTACACCTCAATCTGGCATTGCCCAACGTCGTTGGGCTCGGCGTTAGCCGGCCAACGTACGTTGGGGGTGTATTTAAAAAAATTCGTTTTGCCCCCTCCAACGGCTATATAGCTGTTTTTAATTTCCCCCCTTATTTTTGAAAAGTTACAAAAAACTCCCTAACGGCTAGTTTTATTAAAAAAAAAATTTAAAGAATTTACAAAAAACACCCCTAACGGCTATTTAAAAAAAAAATCATTTTGCCCCCCACACAACTCATTATAAATACTCTAATACCTTTATATTATTTTCTTACAAAAAAACACACATTTACAACAAAAAACACATTACAAACTCTTTCACAATGAATCAAAATCAAATTGGTCGAACCGTTTTTGATATCGATGAGGAAACCGACACATTCTATTTACAAAAATCTACCGAGTATCACGAATGGCTACTACAACAAGAAGCTCAACCACGATTGACCCGTACCCCGATCTTCCATGACCGTGAAGATGCCGAAAGACGTCTACGGGCCGATTATTTTGATGATCACTGTAAGTATCCGTTATACTATTTTCGAGAAAGACCTTCGAAGAGCCGAAAACTTTTCTAAGAATAGTCAATACATTTTAAGTAATACGTCAATCTCTCCCACAACATTTCATTTCTTTCACATCTCGACTCGATTGTACAGTCGAAAGAGTATTATGCTCTTATGAAAGTTGCACAGCTGCCATACGCCAATCGCATGACGCCAGCACACCGACAGCGTTTGGATGAATAATTTCAAATTAGTGAGCATACTGTCACGAGATGCTCTAATATTTCTTTAATATTGGCATCATAGAATTGAGCACGAGAAGATGTCGAAGTGCTTCGGTGATCTCCAAGGACGTTGGGACTTTATTCAACAACCCGGCCCGTGCATACGAAGGTCAATACATTACGTAAGAATCATGTATTGTTGGCATCATATGCAAACATGATTTTAGAAGATAAAAATATGTCGGTTGTTACTTGAATCATGTGTATTCATAATCCCGCAAGGTCAATGCCAACAATGTGGATCGATCGATGTGGAAAACCTAACGTCGAAAAGCAAAAGAATTAGAGACATCCAATAGAGATACCATATTAGTCTACACAAAACCTTATAACCATATTTGGCGCGAAGTAAAGAAGCATCGAAGAAGATTAGTCGCCGGGTGTATTTTTTATTTTTTAATGTGTTTTTTTAAGTATTGTAATGTGTATTTGAATTAACGAATGAGAATGTTAGTTTTGTTTAATGAATGAAATAATTATTTAGGGGGTTTTGTCCAAGGGATACTTGGGGATTTCCTTAATTTCTCTATAAGTATATTATTTTATATGTATGTAAAACTACGAATCATGGTGGCAAAAAATGGGTGTTATGGTGTTACTACACCTAGCTCTCCAATTCAATCCTAAAGTGTATGTGCTCTTATTATATAATTGGGCAAATCACATAAAAAAGTACCCAACTTAGGTTCAATGTCAATTAAAGGTACCCATCTTTTTTTTTTCTCAATTTAAGGTATCGATCTTTTCTTTGGTAGCAATGTTAGACAATTAACAGGTTTGCAGGTTACATTTCTAACGATCGTTTATTTTATTATTGCATCTCTAGTCCTTTATATAATTTTGTTAAAAAAAATTATTTTCTACTTATTTTTAAAACTTATACACGTGTTTATACACACGTTTTTATACACACATTTTTATACACGTTTTTCTACATGATTTTATCCACGTTTTTATCGCACATTTTTATACACATTTTTATAGACACGTTTTATAAAAACGTGCATGAAAATGTGTGTATAAAAATGTGTGTATAAAAACGTGCAAAAATATGTCTGTATTAAACTATGTATAAAAACGTGTAAATAATGTATATAAAAACGTATAAAAATATGTATAAAAACGTGTGTAAAATGTGTATAAAAATGTGCATATAAAAACA
>BQNB010193291.1:0-11547 GCA_026074375.1 Tanacetum coccineum
TCTTGACTTTTAATAAACGTTGACTGTTGACTTTATTAATGACTAATAAATGTCTTGACTTTTAATGAACTACAATTAGTCAATCACATTTTTTATGCCAATACAAATTAATGACTAATAAATGTCTTAACTTTTAATGAATGTTGACCGTTGACATTATTTATACACGGCTACTATTTTTTACTTTTTTCTATTTTTTAAATAAAAAACATTTTTAAATCACTTATTTTTTGGAATTTAAAAAAAATATTTTTTACACTTTTTTATTAAAAAACATTTTTTATTAATTCCTAAAATTTAGGAATTAAAAAATAATATTTTTTTTCTTCTTTTACATTTTTTAGTTAGTACACATGTTTTAAAATCAATAAAAATTTAGTATTATGATTAGTAAAACACAATTTCACTTTTTTTGTATTTTTTATTTAAAAAACGTTTTTAAAATCATGTACTTTTTGAAAAAAAAAATTATATTTGTCTTTTAACATACATGTTTTCAAAAAAATGCATATATGTTTTTTTATATTTTAATTTTACATATTTTCTTGCGTACAATTGTGTAGTCATCACTTGTTATACTAAAAAAATGTTTATTGCATATATGTTTCTGATGTACATTCTTTAATCTTTTAAACTTATAACCAAAAACATAACCATATACATGTAGCCTCTAAATTTATAACAAACCAAAACATAAATAATATAAACAAAATTTGAAACAAAATGAAATACAATTCAAATATAAATGTATCTTGTTAAAAATATACATGTCATTCAAAAAACATATGTGTACTTTTCCACGAACATACGTGCACGCTTCACTTTCTTATCAAATTTATTAGAACACACGAGTACCTTTCCAAAAACACATATGTACTCTTCCAAGAACATATGTGTACTCTTTCATGAACATACGTGTACGCTGTGCACGCCCTTGTCAAATTCATTATAGCATATGTGCACGCCTTTTAAAAACATGTATATCTGCAATGACCACATAAACTTCATGACTAAAGCACAAAAAACACAAAACGTGTCTCGAAACAAAAAATTAAATCCCAATCAGTTCATGACTAATCTAAAATAAAGTCATATAAACTAAGTGTCTTTTCACAAAAAACACACGTGCACGCTCTCATCAAATTCACTAAAACATATGTGCACGTTTTTATGTATTCTTTAAATGTATAATCACTTTGGTTGGTGTGGTGAATATTTCCAAGGATGGCTAGGTGGGACATATCAACTACGATTACATATTTTACATACTGACTAATAAATAACTAATAAATGTCTTAACTTTTAATAAATGTTGACTGTTGACTTTATTAATGACTAATAAATGTCTTAAAATTTAATGAACTACGATTAGTCAATCACATTTTTTATGCCAATACAAATTAATGACTAATAAATGTCTTGACGTTTAATGAATGTTGACCGTTGACTTTATTTATACACGACTAATAATTTTTACTTTTTTTCTATTTTTTAAATAAAAAACGTTTTTAAATCACTTATTTTTCGGAATTTAAAAAAAATATTTTTTACACTTTTTTAATTAAAAACGTTTTTTTATTAATTTCTAAAATTTAGGAATTAAAAAATAATACTTTTTCGTTTAAAAAATCAAAAACTTTTCGTATCAAGTCCCCGATCAATCGCGACGTAATATGAAAAGTACCAAATATGATTTATGACTATATGAAAGCATAGAATAACCAAGTAGTCACAACATAATTATAAACATCAAATCACAACACAATCACAAGCATAAAATAAATAAAGAGCGATAAATAAAATAAAGAGCAAACCGAACATGATGATTTATAGTGATTCGGTCACGGAGCTCCTCTTTGCCATATACCACTCCCTGAGTACCCAACTTGAGAGTTAATCTACTAAGTCAACAAGTTCCATTCTCGGCGGAGAAAACCTTACACACTTCGCTTACACTTTTTCCGGTACAAAGCTAAATACCGAGTCCTATCACCGGAAGAACCAACCCATCGTCGCTTACACTTTATCCGGTACAAAGCTAAATACCGGGTTCTTACACAAAGGGTAGAACCAACCCAACATCCCTTTCAACACAACAATACAACCCATATTCTAACCCGCTAGAAATAACCCATGTAACCTCTACATATTACATGGTGTTTGATTGATAAATGCAAATGAATGAATGATGATCTAAACGAACTTCCATTGATGGGAAGTCTTCAAAAAGATGAATAACATGAGATCTCTAGTCTTGTAGATCTTCTTATGTATATGCTTGGTGATGGATGGAAATGGCAAAGACTCTTGCTTCGGTGGATGTAGATGGCAAGATCTTGATGCTTGATTTGGTGAATCATTTCGGGTGTATGCTTACAACAAAATGAGAGTTACATGCATTATGATCATGGGGTTTTATGGATGCATTCTTACAGATCTATATGTGTGAAAAATGGTGGAGAAAGTGTGTTAAAAGTGGTGAAAAACGGATTGAAAAGGGTCCTTTATTTATAGGAAAAGCTGAACAGAACCACCTACTTTTTACCAATGGAACCGGCTTGTAAATCAAAGGGAACCGGCCAACAGTAACAAAATCTAAATTTTGATTTTCAAAATCTTGAAAGATCTTATGTAATCTTTGAGAGATTTTTCTAGATTTAGATGATGTAATGCATGATGTAAAAATCATTTTTTATTCTATTTTCCTTAGTTAACCTTGTATATTTTAAAGACTAAAACTATTGTATATTTGCTAAAATGTTTGTATAAAAATACTTGTAAATGGAAAATGTGAAATGAGGTTTGATCATAATGCAACATAACAAACATGTATGAACCTGTGTTGTAGCATATGAGGAATTGAGACGTGGATATGTGTTGATGATATTGAGACAAAATATGACGACGAGTAACATGTACATTTTACATTTAAGTATTACAAGTTACGTGTTTGTTATCAACAAAACAAACGAGACTGTGTAGTTTAAATATCGTAATATTTGCACTAACAATCTTGATGCTGATACAGAGGTGACCTTGATTGATGAGACTCAAGGGAGAAATGATGAAGACTTGATGTTTGATACTGGTGTTCTTAATGGTTATGAGGTGTTTCAAGAGCCTATGGTTAATACAGCTACAACTAGAAGCTCAATTCCAGATAGTGTTGCTGATCCAGTTACTACTGCTGATGGAGTAGTTACTATTGCCAGTGTTAAAATTCTAGAAGAATTGACTCTTGCTCAGACTTTAATAGAGATTAAAAGTGCAAAACCCAAGGCTGTAACAACTGTTGCTACAACAGTTACACCTGCCAGCTCAAGACCAAAGGCAAAAGGAATTGTCTTTTATGATCAAGAGGAGCAAGCACCTGCATCTACACCAATAGTTTCTCCTTCAAAATCATCACAGGTCAAGGACAAGGGTAAAGCTAAAATGATTGAAGAAGAACCTGTGAAGAAGTTTTCAAAGAAATAGCAAATTAGACTTGATGAAGAATTTGCTTTTAAGATACAAGCTGAACAACAACAAGAAGAAAGAATTGCCAGAGAGAAGGCTCAAAAGATTCAAGAAGCCAACATAGCTTGGGATGATATTCAGGCTACAGTTGAAGTAGATTATCAGTTGGCCCAAAGACTGCATGATGAAGAGCAAGAGCAGTATACTAATGAAGAAAAGGAAAAATTCTTTTGTGAGTTTTTAGAACAAAGAAGAAAGTTCTTTGCAGCAAAAAGAGACAGAGAAAGCTATATTGTAACTATCTGAAAAACATGGAAGGATACTGGTATGTGCTTAATTACACATACCTTTTACCTATAAAAACGTGCCTAAAAAGACTAAAAACATACCAAGAATACATTGTATTTGTGTGTTTTGCATTTATATTGTGCAGGTAACGGATATCTAAGAAAAGGACAAAAACGAAGCCAAAAACGACAAAACCGAGCACGAGAATGAAAAGAGCGTGAAAAGTCAAGTCAACCAGTCAAAGTCAAAGTCAAAGTCAACCAAGTCAAAGTCAACAGTCAAAGACGAAGCCAAATCGAAGAAATACTTAATGGACCAACCCGCACCCATCTAATGGGCCGGATCAGCCCATTAAGCATTTATGTACAAGACTTATAAGACTTAAAGTCTTATAAAAGCCCAATACCATTTAACTTGGCCCAATTCCCTTTTAACAACCGTTAAGACCACAACAACTTAACTGTTAAGTCTGTTAGTCCTCAAAAGGACTGTCCTTGCAACACAGCTATACACCTTCGGGGGGTATTTCTGCCAACTCCCTATACCATTAACACCACAAGGACCACCCATGAAATAAAACCATACAAGTTGAGGGGCCAAAAGTGTTAACTCCCCAAACCTTTACCCTGTTTATACCAAAACAGAGAAATAAACACAAAACCCCTCTTCCCGCCAAATTACTATTCCTGTGTCTTCTCCCCTGAACCCCTGCAACCCCACGACAAAACCATCACCCTCCCCTCTACCCCACTTCACATGGGCCAATTGCCATGTTGGCAATCCCACACAACCCCATTGGGCGATGAACAGGACACAAAATCAAGGGATGAGATTAATCACCTTGGGCTCCAAGGTGATTCAAGGGCTAGGATTAATTCAAGAAAGCACAAAGAGGGTTTTTCAAGGCTTTTCTCCTCACAGAAGAAGCACAAGTAAGAAGAAGACAAAGATTGAAGACAAGTCCAAAACCTAGACTCGAATTATATATATAGGACTCATTGTAAGCCTTTAAGAGGCATCTAGTTCTTAGTTTTCAGCTTATATTAGTTTAGTATAGCTTGTTTTTAATTAAAGTCTTGTACTCTTTTTTTTAGAATTAATGAAATTTAAAATTTTCTAGCTTAATCTGTTTTTCAAGTGCTTGTTCCATAGTTGTTAAAAGGTTTTTGCAAAGCTTTTATAAGCTCTTATTACTCTCACTTAAGCTGTTACTTGTTCACTATAAGCTTTTCAATAGCTTATAGTGATTAAAGTCTCTAAAAATCACAAAAAATTATCAAACTGTCAATTTCATGGAGCATGGTAAATTGTGGATGGCCATGGGTTTAGAGCTTCATGGGAAGCATATAGGATGTGTTTGAGCTTATCTTTTCAGCCTGCATAAGCTTTGGACCTTTGTAAGCTTCATTCTCTATTTTTACTCAAACTGCTTATTTGCTTATTTCTGGCTTATTGTGCTTATTATCTGTTTGTATCTGCTTATATTAGCTTATTAATCATGTTTAGTGCTATTGTTGCTTAGTTTGTAGTTTGAATGTCATTTGTGCAAATTCTAGCTCAAATCTGTCTTAAATAGCTAAATTATTAGCACAATCTTTTAACTTATCATTCTGGCTTATTTCTGTGTTTAAACTTGTTCATTAGGTTTAATTTAAGCTTAAAAACATCTGGTCTTTGAAGTTTAAACATTAAATCTGATTTTATAAGCTTTAAATGGCTGATCTGTTTTATAAAGGAGTGTTTGGGATAACAGTTCTAACCCATGGTTAGAACTGTTTTGACCCATTTTGACCAATTGCCAACTTTGATCATCATTCTAGAGGCCTTAGGATCTGTTTTTGGCTTAGGTTTAAGTTTGGAATTGTGATTTTAGGTTTTAAGAACAAAGAGTTTGAAACTGTGAACTCATAGCTCATTTAATCAGTTTGTATGATTAGATCTTTTAAACCAGGGTTTTTAAGAGTTTTTTGTGTTTGTTCAAGTATTAAAACAAGTTAGAAACAAAGTCCTTAGGATCTGCAAGTGTTGTTTGGTTTTTTACCAAGTCTGTCAAAATTTCTAAGTGTTGTTGTCTGTGTGAAACTGCTTTTTCAATTAGCTTTTTCATGGCTCATTTGATTTTCAAAATGTTTTCTCTTTGCTGCTTATTGTAGCTTGTTGGACAAGCTTTTCAGTGGTATAAGCCACTTAGCCATAAGGATCCACTAGCTAGCTTAAAAATAAGCTAGAAAGTGTATACTTAGGCTGTTTGGCTAACTGTTTTGGCCATTTAGCTTATTGGCTTTTTAGTGCTTTTCTGGTTGTTTCCTTTGCTTATACTTGTTCCTATTTGCTTATTAGGTATAGTTTATCAGATGCATTAGCTTATTTTTCTTTTCCATGTGCTTATTTAGTCTAAAAATGCTTAACAGTTTAAACCATTTAGTCTTAGTATAAAAAAGCCAATCTGTCATTTTCTTTTGCTTATTTCGGGCTTATTTTTAAGTTTTAAAAATTTTGTCTTCACAAAAGTTGTTGGTTTACAGCTTATTTATAAGCTGTGTAAAAAAGTTTTTTAAAAAAAGCAAAAAGGGAAGGTGGAAGTCCAAGGTGAGCAAGGCTCGAACCTTGGACCTCAACACCCTCAACCTTTCACACCACACACTCAAACCATCTGCCCTTGGGACTTCTTCGGTAATCCCTTGCACAATTTATTATTTATAGACATTTTCATTTCCTTTTCCTATTAATAAGCCGTAGCTTATTTAGGGCTTTTCGTAGCTTATTTGATAAGCTGGCTTATCCAGCTTATTTTTCCTAGGCTCTTCATAGCATTTAGGACTTTTATGCAATTTTTTAGATTTTTCCTTAGTTGTTTAATAATTTTTATCATTTTTCTTTTTTGAAATTTTTAGAAAGTCATTTAAAAATAGCAAATTAATTCAGAAAATTACAAAAAATAGTTTTTAGTTTTAGAAATAATATTTTGAGGTTTACAAAGTTTAAAATCATTTTCATCATTTTTAGATTTTAAATTTCATTTTTAGCTTTTTAATTTAAGTTTAGAAATTAGTTTTAAATTATAAAAAGTAGTTAAAAATAGTTTTCTTAGTTATTATCATATTTTAGACTTTTCTAAAGTAGAAAATCATTTTTTGAAATTTTTAGGTATTAATTTGTCATTTTCTAGAATTTTAAATAGATTAAATAGGTTTTTAATTTATAAAAAATTATTAAAAAGTCAAAAAAATATAACTCCTTCTTAGAAAAATTTCTTTTATCATTTTAGAGGTTTAGAAACTAAATTTGCATTTTTAGGGTTAATTTTGATTTAGTTGATAATTTAGACGCGTTTTAGGATTCCCGTTACTTGATTTTATGCTTGTTTGTTAATTTAGAATGCTTAATATGATTTTTTCCCGTTTATGACTTAGGAATCTAATAATCATCCCAAAATCTTGTCTTCAGATATCATACCGACTTCTCGACTTTTCATTGCATTCCTCGTTGGGGGAAAACGACCCGGGAATATCATATACTACTCGGATTTCATTGACTTTCTTTCTTTAAACCTTTTCAAGAGATACTTGATTTGGTTTTGGGTTAATATAAGTAGTATTATTTTTTATATGTACCTAAAGCAAGAAGTTAATTTTTGGCGTCGCTGCCGAGGAGGAGTGGAAGACGACTGTCATTTCCGACGTTTGACAATTAGTGCTTTGAAGATCCTTCCGTGTGAAGTTATTTTGCTTATTTTCTTATAAAAAATAAAAAAATACAAAAAGATTTTCTTTTTCCTTTTTATTATATATATAAGACAAGAAAAATCAAAAATATAAAAAAAATTGTCCTCATATATAAATAAAATGAATCAATCATATAATACTCTCAACTTTGAGTATTATCATTAATAAGTTCCCAAACCAAAGATAAAAAACTTGCCTTTTGTGTCACTTGCGAGGTACGACTGCTTTGAATGGTTGAAACAATACTATAAGAGGGGTATAAGGTGGGTTGTTCCGAGAACGACGACCCTAAAGGAGAAGGTTTTTCAAGTTTTTTATAGGCTTCGCGCTTTTCTACTCCTCGCGTCCTTTGTGCGTTTTTCTTTTAGAGAGCTACTGTAAAGCTTGTTGATTATTAGGTTTAAGTTGTCTTATCTCATTGTCCGTTATTAAAATAAATCTTTGTGAATCAATTGTTGAAAAACCAAAAAAATTAATTAGTATAATTTCTCTTTTTATATTTCTTTTTAGTGCATGAGCACTCGATCTTCGACAAGGAATCTTTTTCCACCTCTCGAAGATTCACGAGTACAATTCGAGAAAGAACTCGAGTTGATGTCACTAAATTCTTTAAACGATTTTGAAGAAATCAACATGGCCGCTAACAAAAACGGTGATGACGGACTACCTCCCGCGGGAGGTGGTTTACAGTTCCGATCCTTCGAACGATGGAGCGGCTGTGCCCAGCCATCTTTAAATGGTCGGGGTTGGACATTTGCCCGATATGACAATCTCAGGCAACTAATTTTGGACTTAAGAATGACATGATTCAACAAGTTTAAAATTCATGTCCATTTAGTGGATCGGGTGATGATGCTAACACGCATCTTGACAAATTTTTGCATGTCACACAAAGTATGAAAGTGAATGGGGTCTCCGATGACGCCCTTCGTCTATATCTCTTCCCTTACTCCTTGCAACATCGTGCCGCCGAATGGTTTGATCGTTTGCCAAGGAATTTTATCACCACCTTTGACCAAATGGATTAGGAATCGTTAATACACGTTTTCTTGTGAATACGTGGCGCTGATACTCCGTATCTCTTTTCCTAGATACGGTGTATTTGTCAGAATAGAGAAATCTTTAAATGTCTTCGTTTTAGCTCCAAAATATGCGCCTTTTAGCATGTCTTCACAAATCACTCCTCAATTACTACAAATAACACTTTTAAACAATTAAGTACACATTCTTGCAATAATCATACAAAAGTGGTTAACTTATTCGGGATAAATAATGGTATAAATGTGACGTTATTTGATGTCATCCTGATTACCGATAGATTATACATTGACTCGATTTTTGTGTAAGATTATATGGAGGGCTTCTTTCTTTACACCCTTTATCCTTACATTTCTTTTTAATTCTTTAACCCCTTCAATGTTTGGTATGTGCTTAATTACACATACCTTTTTCCATTAAAAACGGACTTAAATGACCAAAAACAGACAAAAAACTGCCAAATATATGTTTGTTTTGCATTTGTAATATGCAGGAAACGAATATCACACAAAAGGACAAAAAACAAAGCCAAAAATGACAAAACTGAGCACGGAATGGAAATGTGTGAAAAGACGAAGCCAAATCGAAGCCAAAAAGTCAACCAAGTCAAAAAGTCAACAGAAAAGTCAAACAGTCAAAGTCAAAGTCAACTCCGAGAAGCTAAATCAGAAAAAGTATAACTTGAGGGACTGAAATTGCCAAATCCCAAAGTTATATTACAAAGTAGAAAAAGACATGTGCTGAAATTGCTAATTATTGAAAATACAACTTTAGGGGCTGAAATTGTCAAACCCCTAAAGTTGTATTACACAAGGACTAACTTTGCAATTCCATTATATAACATGAGGGGTTAATCTTGCCAAACCCTCAAACTCATTTAACCACAAGGACTAATAATGCAACTACTCTTATAAGAGTGAAGGGCTTGTTTTGCCAAATCACCAAAAACTTTACCTGTTACCCCCAACCTGGATAAACCCAATTTTCCCGCCAAAAGCTCTAAACCCCATTACCACTCACAGGTTTCCTCCCTTCTCTATTACCCTGCAACCCCCTCAAAACCATGGGTAAACCATTTCCCCTTACTCCACTAAACCCCTTAGCCATGTTATAATTGCCAAGCTAGCAATCCCACACACCCCAAGCACTTTTTGATAGCTAAGATGATTGACAAAGAAGAACAAGCAAATTCAAGGGCCAAGATTGAGCTATGATTCATCTCACACAACTAGCACACTTGGTTTATGTCTCTACAAATAAACACAGAAATAAGAAGAGAAGAAAAAGACAAAAAGTCAAAGAAAAAGAAGACTTAGTGTTTTAGTATAAATAGGGCCAATGTAAGCCTTAAACCAGATCATCTTTCTTTTCAGCTTATTTTTAAGTAATTTTTAGCTTAATTTTCCAAGTGTTGTAACCTATTTTCAGTTTAATGAAAGTTTGAAGAAATTTAAGTAATTCTGCCCTGTTTTTAATATTTATTTACTTGTATTAAATAGGTTTAAAAAGCTCTAAAAAGCCTTTGAAAATCTCTTATAAGCTGTTTAAACTTAAGTGATGAAAGCTCATTAGCTTTGTGTTGCTTTAAGTTCTTATTTCACCCAAAAATATAAAAAATAAAAAAATCTGTCAAAGCAAGGAGCATAGCATATTGTGGATGGCTATGGTTTTAGAGTCTCATGGGAGACAATAGGAGTGATTAATATTGCTTGAATTCAAACAGGAAAGCCTTGAGAACTTGTGAGTTCCTTATTTTCATTTTCTTAAGAATCTACTGTAGCATAGCTTAATTATAGCTTATTGTGCTTATTTTCACCTTTTCCTGCTAACTTGTGCTTATTGACATTATCTTTTATCATTTAGTATACCTGCATTGTCCTTGTCCCCTTGTTTCATTATTTTAGTTGAATTTGCCTTAAAAAGCTCAAATCTGTCCATTTCTTGTTTGCTTATTGTATCTGCTTATTTCCATGGTTTAAGTTCTTCATTAGGTCCCTAGTAAGCTAATAAGCATCTGGTATTAAGGCTTTGTTTGTTAAAAATCAGTTTAATCAGCTTTAAAAATCCATTTTCAAAGATAAAGGAGTGTTTGGCATAAGGCCAAAATGGGTCAAAACAGGTTGTAAAACTAATATGGGTCATTGATCCAACCTTAACATTCCTGTTTAAGTAGTATAAATCTGTTTTTATAGGTTTTTCAAGTGTTAAAGTAATTCTTAGGGTATTATCTAAGTATGGTTTAAATCTGAGGTAGTTTTGTCCATTCAGTCAGCATAATTACTTGGATCTTGATTTTAAGCTTCTAAGTATTGTTCTCTGGTTTGTTTTGATGTTGTAATGCAGTAGCATAAGTTCTAGTTAAGTGTTCATTGGCATACCACCATTCTGTCAAAAAAAAATTTAAGTCTTAAGTTCCGCAGGAATTTTAGAGTAGCTCCCAAGAATTTTAAGCTATGATTTTTTAGTGTTTTAAGTTCTCTAGGAATTCCACTGTAGCTGTTGAAGCTTATTTTAAGTTTTTAAGCTCTTTTGTTGGATCATTTATAAGCCTGCAGAAACCACTTTCATCTTCTCAGCAGTGCTGAGTGCATCCTGCACTTTTCATGACCTTTTTTCATGGCCTTATTGAGTTTCAAAATCTTTTAGTTTGCTGTTTTAGAAAGCCCTTAGGCCATACTTATAAGATATATAAGCCCCATTTTCTTTAGAATCCTTTATGTGGCTTATTTTTAAGCATAAAGTTGCCCATATGGGCTGTTTGGTTTAGTTGTTTTCCCCTAGTGCTGAGAACCTAATAAGCCATTGCCCATATAAGCTGTTCCAGCTTATTTTCCAGCTTATTTGATAAGCTGGTTACTCCAGCTTATTTTTCATATGACTGTTAACCTTTTAGCTATTTTGTGTGAATTTTTCAGATTTTTTTATCCGCGTTTTGTATTTTTTATAATTTATTCTCTCTAAAAACTTTAAAAAATCATAAAAAATAAAATATTAATCAGAAAAATATAAATCTTTTTTCTAAAATTTTCTTTTTTCA
>BQNB010193292.1:0-11547 GCA_026074375.1 Tanacetum coccineum
ACGAGTTTCCTAACTTTCTCTTGTATTGCCTGGTTTCTGTCAGCCGTTTGCCCTCTTTTCTTTTGTCTAACCGGAGAACATCCCTCCCGCACATTTAGGCGATACTCCGTAATGTGTCTTGGGATGCCAGTCATATTCGTAGGCTTCTAAGCAAAAATGTTCAAGTTGTGCTGGAGTAGTCCACACAACTTGTTGCGGCATTCCTCTGTGAGGGTAAAACCAATCATTATTGTTTGTCCCGGATATTTCGGGTTTATTGCTACTTTGATTCTTTCTTCTATTATTGGATTGGTAGCTGATGGGGCTCCTTCAGGTCCGGAGACCACCGCACATTCTAGCGGAACCAACTTGCTACTCTTTAGGGTAATCACTCCTCCTTCTACCAGGATCTTTAACATTCCGTGAGCTGTTGACAGACCTGCTTGTAATTTTCTGACTCCTAGTCTTCCAATAATTCAATTGTACGAAGACGATGATCTTACAACCATGAAATTCATCCAGGCCGAGGCAGAGTGTTCTTCATCTCCAATCTTAACCAACAATTGTATTGCCCCTATTGGCCATATTATTTCACTACTGAATCCAATCAAAGGGGTAGTGGATGGTATCAATTATTTTCTAATTTCTGAACGGAGTCAGCTAAAGCAATGTTCATACAAAATTTCGAAGGCTGATTCGCCGTCCACATACATACGGTGTACACAGTGGCCTCCTATTTCCGCCTCTATGATCATTGGACCTTCCGTTCCTTCATCTTCCCCCAGGGGTGGAAAAAAGATTTCTAGATTAGGAGAGAAACTCTGTGTAATCCTTTGTCTAGCCACCCTTTCCCAGGGTTGAACCATTAGGATAACTAACGCTTTATCCTTCCCAGAAGTTTCTTCTTTCTTTGTCACCTTAGGTTGTTCCTTTCCGTTATTTTGTTTGATCTCTTTAATCAAGTGTGACAACTTTTGTACTTTGAGCATTTCTTCAATCTGTTTCTTCAGGTGCATACATTCATCTGTGTTATGCCCTACTTCTCCATGGAACTCGCAAAATTTGTTAGCATTTCTTTTTTCTACCGGGGTTATCATTGGTGGCGGAGTTTTGAATTTTCCTTTGTCTAAAGCAAAAATTTCTTTGGGAGTTTTTATAAGTAGTTCAAAATGATCTTGCTTCCTTTCTGACCTTTGTTGGTTCCGGAAGCCTCCTTTTTTGAAAATTTTCTTTTGATTAACTTCCTGTTGTTTCCATGACGGGAATTACTTCTTTCGTTTACGACTGGAGGCAGCTACTTCTCCCCGAAGAAATGCTGTTGTTATCCTCATCATTTCGTCTACTGACTTTGGGATTTTGTCATGTAGTCGCTTGATTAGCTCGGGATTGGTGATCCCGTGCATGAATCCGGAGATTTTCATTCATTTCGGAGCTCCCTTTACGTCCCTACACTTAAGCTTATACCTCCGCACGAACTCTTCCGTAGACTCCCCGTCTCTCTGCCTGATGTTATGGATTTCGACCGGGTCTTCAATGCATTTCTTATGCTAAAGGTAGTTTTCTAAGAATGCTTTCTTTAAGTCGTCATAGCTATCAATTATTTCCTTGGGGAGATCATCAAACCATACTTTGGAATTTCTGGTAAGTGTAGAATTGAACATGTGGCACCATGTTGGCATTGCCCATCGCCCCGTCTTAGCAGCCGACTGGAAAATCTTTAAGTGATCCTCTGGGTCTTCGCTTCCATAATATGTTTTGATATGACTAGGCATTCCGGTTTTTAGGAAATCAAAGTAATGGATCCGAGGAGTGAAATGATTTGTTTCTTCACATACCCATGGTTGGGACAGGTCATCCTCAATGATCGACATTGACCTTTTTAATTTTGATTTCCAATGACCTCCAGCGCTACCTTCACTTTCTGACAACTCCTCTGTTTTCTTCAAGGACGCCCTTTTGTTATAACGTCGCGCGGAAGTGGGTTCCGTTGCTTTTGAATGAGAACTTTGGTGGCAGCTTTTAGTGTCCTTGTGGCTACTGTGGTACGACTGTAACATTCCGTATTTTCAGGTCTTTTACGACGTCATATATTTTACTAATAATTTTTTTTCCGTATGCATTTACTTTTAATTATAATAGTTAAGTTAAATCGCGTAAGCTAATAAATTATCAATTAACGTAAACGGACACCAAACAAATTAAAGTTTTCGTCAAGCAAGCAATATATTTTTTTTACGAAAGTAATAATCAACTTTTTATATTTCATTTTTTTATTGGTTACGTAAAATTATTACGTTTCGCAATAAATTACGTTTAGGCATACCCGGAACCACCAAAACTTTTCTACGCTTCAACAAATACCCACTTTTATACCCAATACATAAAATTAACTCAAATATATCATATATCTCTTGCCATAACCGAATTCATGACCAAATATTCAAAGAAGTATCAAAATTGGTCAAGGTTGGTCTTTAGACATTTTCTACACCATTAAAACCACCCATACCTTGTTCCCTTTGACCAAGAGTCTTCCCTAAGACCCTCCTCATGTTCCTTGGACTCCTATTGCACCTTTTGACTAGTTAAACACATATATAATACTAATATGCATGCAAGTAACTCATATATATCAAACACTTAACCTTGAATCACAAAAATCACTCCTTTTGGCTCTCTTTTAGCCCACGGCTCAACCCCCCCTATAAACAATCCATACAAAATTTTATACAACCTATACACATCTACACACATCATTCATAAGATATTCTAAGAATTTTCCAAGCATTTGTTAACCATTTTCAAGTATTAATCAAGAAAAGGAAGGTTAGGGTTTATTTGGAAAAGTTAGGGTTTTTAAGCTTTGCAAGCTTGGTTTAAAAATCTAAACAAGGGTTTAGATCATATTTTTCATCATATTACATCATATCAAGGTTATCTAAAATCCCTTATGTCTTTACTTTTATCATTTTTATGCATATATGATGTTCTATATAGAAAAATCACCATTTAGGATTTTTATCATGTAAATGGAGTTTTTACTTGCAATGATCATAATGTACACTTTTATATATCTTATGATGTAATGACATCATGTTAAAATGGACACATAAGTAATTTACAATCTTGGTTAAGCTTAAAAAGTAATTACAAAATAAAGGGTTTAAAAAGATCACAAAATAAGTTATGTTTATAAAAGTATGATTGGAGCCTTAAGATTGAACCAAACGGACAATATAAGAACTAAAGGATCAAAAAATATTTTATATATAGATAAATTAAAAATAGAAAAAAACTTGTGTTAAATAAAAATGTTAAAAGTTTAAAAACTAAGTATACATTATTGATTCAATATAAACATACAATCAATCTGTTTAAACTCGAACAACAAACCTGCCATAGTTTAACATTTATATAAAATAAAACGACTCAAGACGATCGAAAAAGTAAGAAAATTTGTCGAACGGATAAATAACGAAAAATTACGTAAAAAACGAGTTTATACGTTAATTAAAAGGGTTTATAAAATAACATTCAAAAAACTATATCACACAGCTAGTTTAGTATTTTAACAAATAATACCAAAATTTTAGGATATCCAAAAGTTGAGTAAGAACCATGATTTTTCAATTAATAATGAAGGAGTTATGAATTTCGCGGGTATTCGGTAATTAAAAGTTTATAAAAATAATTTTATAAACAAATAACAGTAAAACACATTCAGGATAGAAAGCTTATAATTTTGTAACCTTAAAAATTGATAGAATATTCAATTACAAGAACGTGCTCAAAGAATCGCTAAAAAAACGAAGCCATAACAAATAAAATACGAGATTAGCGGTTTACGATAACTAAATTATAAAGATAAATTTAATAACTAGTGAACATAAAAAAAGTACTATTTACCCCCCCCCCCCCACCAGAGGGTCAAAAATGGCAAATATCAAATTATGATAACTCGTCCTAATAAGAAAGCGTGGGCATAAGAAAAGTCAAAATCTTACTATAAAACACGAAATGTATAGCGCCAGTTTTATAAAACAGTAATTATTATAACGTTTTTACTTATTAAAACAAACAATTTACCAAAACAATTAAATGTGATTGAACTATATAGACCCAAAAAGTGGTATTAATCAAGTAAACTATGATAATATGGAATTTCATAATCAGGCCTCTTCGGGTGGCGTATCGACGAGTTGTGGATTAACGATTTAAAGTGTCCTAGCTAGCTCATACGTTCACTACATGACCTCTTAATTTATGATAAGCCCGAACGATAGAATATGATCTATACGACCTCTAAATAATCAAAATGTTTATTACTTTATACGACCTAAATTGGGATAGGTTTGCCTTCCGGATCCCCTTCGAGTACACATTTTCTATTGTGAATACTTGTTGATTACCATTCACTCAAGGGGAGTTCATAAGTCTCGCATTTTCAATCTTTTCAATAATTTATAAACCCGCTAGGGAATACATGCTCGTTAAAAACTTGTAATATTTTACTACAGTACAATTACTTTCAATACTTATGTGAGTTCATAGTCTCGCATTTCAATCTATTCAATTTTTTAAATAGAACCCGCGCGGGAATTTACATGCTCGTTTAACAAAGTGAACTTATTGATTTTCTACTACTAAGCTTACATGATTATTTTTACCAAAGCTTGATTTTTTACTACCGATTTGAGATCGTGAATACCTATATTATGAACCCCTGAATTTTAGACATATGTTTCACTACGGACACAAGTGTTTTTCAAAGTGTATGCTATCCAGATTACTGCCTGATTCTTAATGGCTTAAGTTACCATATTGCCGAGAAGTCCCTACTTAAATCATGATCCGTAAATTGCTATTATAAGAGAGCTCTGTGTTTATGGATAGATCTATCCGAGACTGACAATCCTCCATCCTTACTTTGGGTCACTAGTTTGATCTGGGTGCAATTAACATTGAGAGTAGTTAGGGTGTATTGGCAAGCATCCATTTTCTGATGAGGCACATATCTATTAAGGTTTTCGGTGTCATGAGCTTAGTGCAATAAATAAAGTACTTAGACTTGATTGAAATGTTTATTCTCTTGTCTACATAACTGCTTTGGACTTCGAATATGTACTACTATCCACCATTCCTTCGATCTTGTGGTCCACGTTTTAAATACATCTTGATTTACAGAATTACAACTTGGATTTCGGATGGATTTTCGTAATTTATAACACTTTAAGTTGTAACACAACTTTTCTTCTTGAAATATTTTCTTAAATTTATTTCAATACCTGCTTTTACATACACCTATGAATTCACCGCACATTTATAGTTGACGTTTAAGCAATGTAATTTCAGGATACCATTTCCTAGTGGAGCATTGGGAGCATTCGAGTCAGCGCGGATATATATTTTTGAAAGGCTTAACAACTTGAGTACTATTGACAAACGATTTGAAACATGTATCTAATACAATTATAAATTGGAACCTATTTTACCTCTGCCATTTTTATTAAATTAAATATGACATTTTATAAAACGTCCTTTTTGAGGGTCGAATTTCCATGACTTGCGTTTTGTTGCCCAGAAGTAGCACCCCATATGTTACCATTCCGGGCTGCGTTTGTCCTGATATTTTTGCTTTTGAATGAGAACTTTGGTAGCAACTTTCAGTGTCTCTGTGGCTACTGTGGTATGACCGACGCCTTGAGTCATCTGAGTACACGAACACACTTTTTCCTTTATCTCCGAGCCTGTGGAACACACCTTTTTCCAACTTTTTGAACACCGTTTTCCTTTTCAAACCCTTTTTCTTAGGTGACTCGAAGCGACCAAGCCTTGGCTCAGGGCTCCCGGATCTGCTGCGAACATACCTTGGTTCGAGCCTTTCCTTGAGGTCCCTTCTTCTGATGGGTGTTCCTGACTCAGAATGACGTAAGGTTTCCTCAAAATTGAGGCGAGCTTTTACCGCCTTAAGCTTTTCCTGTTGCACCTTCTCTTGGTGTACTTTTTTAGCTATGATTGGTAGAATCTGATGATAGTTCCTGTCGCAGTATTCCCGCAAGGCTTCATCAGAAATAGGTCTGCCTAGATCTTGCGGAACGGGCTCCTTCCCTAGGGTATTCCTCACGAAGGACGTGGGCTGGCTAAGGGAAGTTTGTTCATTAATGCTCATGGTGAGTATTTTAGGAAACACGGTTGTATTCGTGGTCCCACAGATGGCGCCAACTTGTTAGTACAAAAAGCGTTATGGGAAGATGAATCTAGATGATTGTTGGGTAGGCCCAATAAGAGAGATCTTGTACTAAATCAAGTGAGTGAAATGAGTTCCTGCACAATCAAAGGTAAACCGTTAGTCTTACCGTGGGGACGGACCCCACGATTGGACTCCGGCGTGAGAGTAAGTACACATATTTGTCAGAGAAGTGTCAGAGTATGTGTGTGAAATATGATTAGAGAATTGTACCTTGTGGGGTGCCAGAATACCCCTATTTATAGGTGAGCCAAATATTAGGTTTTCCTAGTATTTCGCTCATTTCTGTTAGTAAGCCGAAGTGGGACCCTTATCGGGTAAGGGTCCGCTTATAATCGTGACTTGCGGACTTAGGCTCTCCTAGCGGACTTCCGCTGTCTTACGGAAGTGTCTTCTGGAAGCCTTCCGTCCGTCTTGATGCTTCCGGACCGTAGCCCGTTAGTCTGGGCTTAGCTTTGGTCCATTGCACTTTGTAATTGCTTTATTGGGCTCGGGCCCATGTATAATATATGTGGTCCAGGCCCGGAGGCCTGTTACACATGTTATACGTCATCAAACTCGTTAATATAAAAATACAATACCAAACTAAAAATATTTATTTCATTCAAAATGAAAATACAATACCAAACTAAAAATATAAATTTGTAAATTTATTTTTTATAAAATAAAAAACACATCAAACTATCCATTTTTATATAAACAACACTGTAATCGACAAACAAAATAAACCTAAAAGGCTTAAAATGTTAATTTAATTTTTATAAAATTATAAAAAACTCAACCGCCACAAATAGTCGTCTTCTTCTTTTTTGTGAACCTACAATGACAAAAACCAAAAAGAAAAACACACAAAGAAAACACAAACAGTTTTCTCTTTCTTCGTCGTCTAGACGACGAGAGTCCAAACGGCGAGAAAGTGGTGAGGCTTGCGGTGTCATGGCGAGCCAATGGCGGTGGCCACGTCGAATTCGGCGAGAGAATTCGTCACCACACCTTTTGCTCTTAATTCAATTTTATATCGTAAACAACTACTACATGTGGTACTGGTGCACAAACCAGATTTTTTTGCCAAACTAGTCCAGTTTTAAAACCGGATCAGACTGAGTCTACGAGTCAATGAGCCGGTTTGAAGTAAATCGGATCGGTTTGAAACCGGTTTTGGGAGAGAAAATCTAGAACCGGTCCAAACCGGTTAGGGACCGGTCTAAACCGGTTTACGTCAAGCCGGTTCACAAGACCGGTTTTTTTGAATGTTGACTTTTTGTTTGGGCTAGGAGGACAGTGGGGAAAAAAAGAGGGTTGGGAACTTATTTTTTTAACTATTAATAACTTAAATGCATATATGGCATCTAATTAAAAGCTAGAAAATACATTATGATACATTATAAATACTAGGATAATAGATAAGCATCTAAATTAAGTACGGAGCATCTCGGGAATGCGGTTATAATAACTTCCATTCTTTCCTATTTTTAAGAAACTTCTTATTTGATCCTAACTATATATAGATATGGCGCCTAGTCACAAAATCATATTTACACACTCATAGTTAGCCCCATATATATGTTATAGATATATATATATATATATACTAATTTGTAGATTATCATGCGTCTATTAAAAAAATAACACTATAGTATGATCTTAAAATCCTAATCCGATCTTACAAAGATAAAACAATTCTAGATATTCCGATCATAAAAATCTTGTTTTTTTTGGTATATAAGAACGAGTCAAGTTAAAAATACCACTTGTGAATTCAATATTATTCATGAATATCATGTCTAATCTATATGATTCTTCTTTGTACAATACGTTTTGAACATTGCTTATTCAAATCACAGGTTTGATTATTCTTTCTATATAGTTTAGAAGAGTTTATCGTCGACTTATATACGTAACCATGACTTTTAGCCCATCATGAAAGTCGCTACATTTTGGCTTTGTTATATATCAAGTCTAATTAGGCAATTAATGCATGCATGGATTATGGGTTACATTTCATATATCTATTTTGTTTAAATGTTAAGCCAATAGCATCAATAACTAAAATATTGGTGTACATTCCCGTAAGTGTTTTCCTGCCGATTTAAATCTCTTAAGAAAACACATTACACGATAAGAACACAAGGTGTCTTGAGAGCCATAAACTCGTGTTATAGCAATAAGTGATATCATCTCAACTTTTTCTCGTATAACTCAGAATTTATGACTTAACAAAAAAAAATCTTCCATTCATCACTAAATTACACAACCCAATGAAACACAAATAAAAAAAAGGCTTATGGCTTGGCTGGTGATCTTGACGTCAAATGCTATAACTCGGTGTGGTGGTCAAGCCATAGGTGGTGCCATGAACCTATGCTCTAAGAGCATACAGTGTGGTAACTAGATATATCTCTTCGTTTTGGCCCCACAGGCTACTAGGTCAGCATCTCACTCTCACTTAAAAATACAACATCACTCATAACACACCCCTATCTTTTCATTTGGGTCCCACCACTCATAATTTTATTTTATTTTTCATTTTTTTCAAACAAACATAATTTATTTCGATAAAATTAAAAACAAAATATAATACAATAAAAAAACATGCGAAATTTAAAAACTAATCCGGAAATTTAAAAACACATCGAATTATAAATAAACTAGTTTTGTTGCTGATTTTGTTGACGTTGTTGCCAAACATGCTCAATGATGTTCCGTTGAAGCTTTGCGTGCATTTGTTTATCACGTTGTTCTTTTGTTTTTCTTCGTTGGACTTCGCATCGCTCGACCCGTGTCCTTAATATATTTGCTTGCAAACAAATATAAATTTGATGGCACAATTCAGTTAACGCAAACTTTTGATCTTTAAAAATCATGTTATGCAATATAATGCAAGTATACATGACTCTGCGTAGCTTGTTGATAGTCCAAGAACGCGCCGGTTGACATATAATATGCCAACGTCCTTCAAGGACCCCAAAAACTCTTTCTTTTCGAGCACTTTTTTGTTATTGTTTAAATAATGTATTCTTCTCTGAAAGTGCAACCGAAAATGATTTATCAAAAGATGACTATTGTGGGTAAATACCGTCCGCTAGATAATACCCTTTTTCGAATGTAACCCACTTGTAAACTTAATCTACCAAACAAGAATTCTAAACTGTTGACAAACCCTACTTTTTAGACCTTTCATTTCGACCACTTCCCATAATCCCACGTGTCACTCTTTCATAATGACCCACTTCTTGTCTTCAAGTACTATAAAAACATCTCAAGATCCCTAATCATCAAGACATTCTTGTAATAACAACCTTAACATATAGACACACTAAAACATATACAGATATACTAAAAGATGAGGGTTTTCTTGATAGTATTTGCATGGTTTCTAGTATTTGTTTCATTGTGAATCTAGGAGATTGTATGATTTCCAAGAGTTTGTTGAAGGAGATTGGTAGTGTTAATAAGGTTGGTTCGTATATTGGTGTCGTCGTGCCAAATGGTTTTGAAATGAATCTGCTTTTGCAATCGTCAAGCTTTGTAACGAGTGAAAAGCGTCCATATGTTGATATTTCAGGTAAGGTGATATGATGCGTTTTTCAGTAATCAAATACATACTCGATGCATGAATCGACGATTGGAACGTACGTATGTAATTTTGTAAGACATGCATATGTTGTACGTACACATGTATGTTATTTTCTTAGTTTGGCATGCTCCTCACATGCTATTATCGCTAACCGGAAAAAAAATGATTAGCCTTTTAACTAACGGATATTTTTAACAGGAAGAAGGTTTCAGATTCGAACTATAGAGAATCAAAGGGTTATTGTCGTCATGACCGGATTAGGCATGGTATGTGACTATAATAAGTACCTTTCTTGCGTCGTTTGTTAGAAACATGTAGTACAGATTTGAATGGTGTCTTAATGATCATTTGCTTGTTGTGTAGCTAAATGCAGGTATTACTACACAATTGTTGTTAAGCTTGTTCAACGTGAAAGGCGTTCTACACTTTGGTATTGCGGGAAATGCAAATAATGTACTTGAAATCGGAGATGTGACAATCCCCAAGTTTTGGGCTCATACCGGCTTGTGGTTATGGCAGGTATGATCAAATTAAAGGCTAGTTATTCAGGTTAAAATTTTCATGTATACAAAATTACGCTTTTTTAACATATTGAAGCAACTTTGCCACTATAGAGAAATGGAGGGCGTGAAGACGAGTTACCTTTGGAATCCAATGGGGACTACACAAGAAGCATCGGCTACTTAAAATTCTCGGACTACAATGACACAGCCACACAAAACAAAGAGTACTTCAAAGACAATCTTTTGAACCGCGTTTGGTATCAACCAGAAGAAGTGTTCCCAATCAACACAACCCCTGAAACCAGACAACATGCATTTTGGGTACCCGTTTGACAAGCACTACTACGCGCTTGCTAAGAAACTCGAGGTACCGTACCACTATTTCTATTCATAAATTCTTCCTTATTTCGGAAACAAGATGACTGAAACCATATTTTGTGATTTTGTGTAGGGAATGAAGTTGGAGCAATGTATAAATGCGACAACTTGTTTACCAAGGACGCCTAAAGTTGCAAGAGTTTAGAGAGGTGCAAGTGCAAATACATTTGTAGATAATGGAGCTTATAGAGCATTTCTAAGTACAAAATTTAACGTGACACCAATCGATATGGAGAGTGCTGCAGTTGCACTAACTTGTTATCAGCAGGAAGTTCCATTTATTGCGATTAGAGCTCTTTCGGATTTAGCTGGAGGAGGGTCTGAAGTTTCTAATGAAGCTTCTAACTTTGCACCTTTAGCAGCTCAAAATGCTGTTACTGCATTGGTTAAATTTGTGACATTATTGCCCTCATAATAATGTACTTTTTTGGAATTTTCCAAAGGCTAGTTGGATTTTTAATGTCAATGATTTCTTGATTTGTAATGTATATTTATAAATTCTTGTTTCTTGTAAGTTGTAAAAAAAGAAGTGAATGTTTATAATTCAATCAGTTATTGTTCAGTGTTTGGTAAGATCGAAAATCAAAAAACAAAAACCAAAATTCTAAGTAGACGCGGTTGCTCTATAGGCTCCGCATCAGAAAAAACTTTAGCATATCCTGTATATCAGAAAAGAAGTTCGTAATCGATATAAAAAATTCACTTTCATTAGGTTTATAGGTTAAGACAATACCAAGTTACCAATGCTAATCTAAAAGACTACCAAGTTACCAAGGCCTTCTTGCTTATTAGGTTTTCGGCTTATGTGTCATAATAAGCTTATATAAGCCGAAAAGTTTCAAATGAGCCACAAAAAGTGAGCT
>BQNB010193293.1:0-11547 GCA_026074375.1 Tanacetum coccineum
CAATGGTTGAGTAAAATTCATAGGTTTGAAATGTAATAGTTAAATACAAGTTATCATAATGGAAATATTGGTATTGCAGAGATAATTATCATGGAGAACATTATTATCCTGGAGAACAGTATTATCATGGAGAACAGTATTATCACCCTAACTCATGAATCACATAAAGAGATATTAAAGAGATATTGGGAGATACTACCCAAAGAGATATTGAGAGATACTACCCAAAGAGATATTACCTAAAGAGATATTGGGAGATACTACCCAAAGAGATATTGGAAGATATTACCCAAAGAGATATTGGGAGATATTACCCAAAGAGATATTGGGAGATATTACCCAAAGAGATATTGGGAGATATTACCCAAAGAGATATTTGGGAGATATTACCCAAAGAGATATTGGGAGATATTACCCAAAGAGATATTTTCATGTATTTAGGCAATAATATATCAGGGTAGCATATAGTTTAGAGAACACTTGCATTCATGGTTTACAGTAGATATCACAGGTTTATAAAGCATGTGAGGTTATGAACTCATATGTATAAGTCTTTGAAAAGTAATCACATTGTTATAAGATAAACGAGTATGTAAAAGAGTTTGTAACAAGCATGTATCCCCCTTGCGGGTTTATAAAACATGTAAATAAGTAAAGGCGAGGTTATGAACTTCACAATATCGGTTTTAAGTACTTGTGTAAATTAAAAACAATTGAGCATGTATCCCCCTTGCAGGTTTTTAAAACATGTAAATAAGTAAAAGCGATGCTATGAACTCACCTTAACAGGAAAATCTGATTAACGGCAAAAGTATATCAAAGGAAAGGCGTCTGTATGATAGTACGACGTTATCTACTTGGGCGGAAAGTATATCAACTTGAAAGAAAGCAGCTTCTTCATGTAACCTAGGATAATATGTCGAGTCTTAGGAAGATTGTACTCTAGAACTTTGATTCTAAGAGTTTAATATTGTTATAAGTTTGATTGGAGAGTTTGGAATTATTGTATCACCGTTTGGGCCATCATAATTCAGAGGTCATTCAGTAAACGTTTGAGGAGCTAGGGCACTTTAAATTGTAAACCCAACAACTCAGTCAGAACGTAATACCAAGATGAAACCCCTTAATATGAAGCTCCCTAGTATTGTGGTACGATATAGATTCAGGACAGGATTTTTAAAAGCATATCGATGATGAATTATATAATAGTTATAACATAATCGGTTTTAAGCATTTTATTCAATAACTGGAAATGATAAGCACGTCAAGTGTTAATTAAAGTTATGTCTTATAAGGTTTTGAACACATTTTTATACTTTTTCAAAATGTTACATTTTAGACCCTTAAGAATGAAAAATGGCAAAATATACCCTTGGAGTTTTCACTTTTACGAGTTTGGTCCTTCTAGTTTAAAGACGTACAAAGTAAACTTTGTACTTTAGAAAGTGACATAATAGACCCCTTTAGTTATAACTTTGATAAAATGACATGTTTTCAGCCCTTTTTAGTTCTAAGTTTCAGAAGATTACAACAATATAAAACCCCTTGCATGGAATCTTTTGCAAAACAATTCTAAATCGCCAATGCAAGCTTATTTAAGATTCCAAATATATTTGCAGGTGAGTAGATTATAATATAACTAAAATAAGAGGTTTTAACATAACGAAAGTTTAAATTAATGATTCGTTAAGCTAGAAATCAAAATGGGTTGAATTAGGGTTTTAAAATAAAAACACGTAGGTTTTTAATTTAAATTCCTTCAACACTTTATAAAGTGGTTATAATAACATTAGTTTAACTTAATAGAAAATATTATAACAATATTTAACCATTATAACGATTTGATTTAAAAAAAAACATAAAATTAGGGTTTCAGGTGCACGGTTTGGATCAAAAAGAGAAAACGCATGGTTTTTGAGTTTTAAAGCTTTAACAAGAGTATATCTAGGATCATATGAACATTAAAAGATTGTAGGAGTAGATATGAAGATCATAGAACCTAGGTTTGAGCTTTGAAGATCAACAATGGAGGAAAACGGGTCGAAATGGGTAGAAACGCTTCGTACGCCTAGGTTTTTCTTCTTTGGGGCTTCAAGGCTTCAATCCTTCTCTTGATTATTGTTCTTGGGACTTTCTTTCTCTTGATTATTGTTATTGGGACCTATTAGGAACTTCTTGAGAAGATATTTTCTGCTATTGTGGGTTATAGAAAGAAGATGTGGGGGATGAGTTAGAATGAGGGTTATTCACCCTTATTTATAGTCGAACAAGCCTTGGAGGCCAAGAAGAGGGGGTGTGGTGTCATATTTCTATTCTAGCTGAGTTGTGAAGTCTATAGGGATGATGTGGTGAATCTATGGTGGTAGATAGGTTGATGTGGAGGGTATTTGTGGTGGTTTGTAGCTGTGGCATACTTAGGGACCAAGGGAGATGATGTGGTTGTTTTTCTAGCCAAGGAATGAATCAAGTAGCTTTGTAAGCTGCTTAGAAGAGAAGTAGCATGGTCACCAAGGTGCTTGAGTGCAAGAGTAACTTTCAAAATGGGTCAAAATGCAAAGAATAGGGTCGCGGGTTGGCTAGGGCTCGAATTGAGTTTTTAAGCTTGTATTTCGTGTACTCTTGTAACATAATGATAGATATATGTTCACAAGACTTGTATTAAGGATTATTAACAAGAATTGATAGGTGGTTTGAATTTAAAATGGGTGAAAACGAGTTAAAGGGTTGAATGTCCAAATTAGGGCACGTATAGGGTTTTCTTGCTTGTTTTTTGAGTACATTGGATTAATAATGATAGGTTAAGGATTACAAGAATTATATTAAGGGTTTACAACAATATTTGACTAGTGGTTTATGGTTTAAAACGGATAAAGGTCGATAAACGGGTCTCGGTTTAGAAACTAGCTCGGTTTAGGGTTTCTAACTTCGATTTCTTGTAATTTCATTAATTAAGAATGAATATAGAATGTAAATGAAGTGCATGACTTGCTTGTAACTTGTACTTGATAGATTGTACAAGATTATTTAGTAAAACGGAGGTAAAATGACTATTTTGAATATCATGCATTAATGACTTGTACATGATGCTTTAAAAGACTTATACCTTATTTTGGAGGAAAAGTATATTCAAATAAGATGTTATATTACTTGTACATATGCTTTAGTAGCTTGTATATTCACTTTAGATGTTAACTTTACATGGAATTAGGGTTTTAGAGGTATACAATAACGGTTTAAGCTTATTTGGTATTATCGTCGTGAAAACTATGTTAAATAGATAACGTACATGTTATAGAGGATAATAGATTATTGACTTGACATATTATTATGTAAACATAGATAGAAATAGGCATAGGGCATTGCGTGAACTTGTTTACTTTAGAAATATAAACTATGATACGTAATGGGATGGAATGAAACGAAATTTTATTCCCATGAAAAAGTAGTACTTAATAAAGTAAGTAGATATTACATTGATAAGATACTAGAAAATTACGGGTTGTTATATTGATGAAGACCCCTTGACTCTTGACCCTTGGTTTTTGCCTTATGCGAACCTTAATAAATGGATATTTACATTATGAAATTGCGGGTTGTTATGTTTTGTAAGCGTTGTGTACAATAGTTTTGATTATGGTGATCATTGGAAGTTTAGTTAGATCAGCTAGTGATCTATAGTAAGTAGTGTTAGATTGGCTAGTGATCATAAGTAGTGTTCCCTTGGCGAAGTGAAGTTCGTGATGACTAGATAAGTGTGTGAAGTGAAGAGAAGTTATGAAGGAAGCAAAGGTTTGAATTGTGAGTTTATTGTGAAGTTGTGTGTAATAGAAGTGTGATAGAGTGGTTCTAGCTCGGATTAGACTCGACGATTTGTCTTAGTGTCAGAAATTAGTGTTCATTGGTAAGTTAGTTATGTCTTGGTTTTCTCCGCCTAAAGGTGACGTTGGTTGAAATAGCTAAGCAGAACTCTTAAGTTTGAGTGCTCAAGGAGTGGAGTATAGGGCGGAAGAGCGTGCCTTCGTTACCGAACCACTATAAATCCTTGTATTTGTGGTTTGATCTTTCTAACTCTTATCTCTTGTCCTTCATATTTACTTATCATTTATTTACTTGCTTGTATTGTTCATATTATGCACATATTAAGGTCACATAAAGTCGAATCTAAGTTTTTATAAACAAATAACATTAATTTAAAAAGCACGCTTGTAAACTATTCACCCCCCTTCTAGGTTTCCACAAACCCCAAAATTATATTCACAGCTCTATGACCTTTCAATCTTTCTTATAATCAAGGTCAAACCCAACTCAAATATCCTTTGATTAAAAGCATTTTGTGAGTATTAACAGCATCTTGCTCTGTCTGATAAGTAAAGCAGAGAGAACGAGCATTATAGAAGTGTAGTTGGGTATTCATTCAAACTCTAACTAGCTAATGTTCGGATCACAACTACAAGGATTTGATAATAGCTAGTTAAGGTATAAGAGAATTTTCTTAGATATTCTTTGCTTAGAGAGAAGGCGGAGGAAAGATTAAATTTTGAATTTTTAAATTCACTTAACACACATGTTGGTTAGTATAAGAGAGGATAAGTATGTGTTTGTGTGTCATGATGTGACATTGATGTGATGGAAAGGAGCCGTCTTCATCTTAGCTTGAAATTGAGGTGAGGATTGTGAGATGTTTACTTTGGTTAAGCTGGCAGATCAAGGGTAGCAAAACCAAGAAGGTTATGTTTGTTGGTTTTTTGTGAGTAAGATCGAGAGTGTTTGTGGGTGATAGATGTGATGGTAAGTATGTTTGTTTAGGATGGAGAGTCCCTAAGCCAATGGTTAAGAATAGAATGAGGGAGTGTATTATTTCTATCCAGTTTAGATTGATGAGATGGCTTGATCAAGGGTAGAGGTAAAAGTGTGTTTGTTGTGTTAGTTTGAAAATCAATCAAGGGTTAAGAATGAGAAAGATGGTGCGTGAACTTAGATTGGTGACATTGGCTTGATCACGAGTTGGGATGTAGAAGTATGTGTGTTATGTGTATTTTAAATTGTCATGTGGTGCAGAAGATGAATAGTGGAATATGTGGTTGGGAATGTTTTGAAGATATTTGTTGGATATTCATTGGAATGTTGCAGACATAAAAGTACAAACAAGTATAAGAGAAGTACATTGTGTTGATAAGGGCATATGAGATGCATTGTTGAGGATAGATTTAGGATTTAATTGGTGAAGTTTATGTGAAGAAGTATGCTTTATGCTGAAGAGTGTTTAGGAAGATAGTAAAAAAGGTTAATGGTTTAATAATGAAATCAAAGGATTCGATTTTGGCGTTTAATAATCATTTTCAATAGAGATGAAAGAGGCGGCATACCTGTGATTATGGGACTTGTTTAGGAAGAAGATGATTAGGATTGTGTAGAAGACTATGAACAACTTGTTAGGTAAGAAGGATAACAAGTGATAGAGAGAATGGGTAGAAGTGATTATGTAGAAGGATGTGTAGGACATTGATAATAGGATGCAGGATACATGTGATTTTTGCAAAACATTTGTTATAAGGTAAAGGAACGTGAGAAAAGTCAAAGTATGATTAACCTCCAAATACTATAAACTCAATTAGTCACTTAGACTTTAATCCCTGATAATCAACAATGGATTTTATCACTAATCATCTTGATGAAAACAAGCTAAGTGCTTTGCATCTTAAGTAAAGCATATCCCATAAAGGGAAAGGATGCGTTTACGCAAAGTGACGTTTGACTTAGTTTGACAATAAGGGCGAAGGCTTAACCCGTTACGTGATTAGGAACAACGATAAATCAGAATATGTACAAATGGATTTCTTTTGTTTTTACTTATGGTATGTTGAATTTATGATCAAAACTAGGTTTAGAAAGCTGTTTCGGCTTGGTCGAGACGTTGATAAAAGATTTGAGTGGCAGTTTTATGGAAAAAACCACAGACTTCATTTTTGTTCCTATCTAAGTCTAAACCTCTTCTGGATGTGTTCCCAAATTGACTCGAACTATATTGTACATACTTTATTGAAGTGCCACATATGTTGGTGTAAGAGGAGAGTCCGACAATGCTAAAATTTGTAAAGTATGGAATTCGGTTGTGGTTTTGCGCTGTCCAACGCGCCTGACGCAGTGGGCCTCTAGCGCGCCTGACGTAAATGTTTTGGTTTTACAGATTTTGGCTTATTCGTGAGTTTTTGTTGTTGCGATATGTCTTATTTGTCACGTCGATGATAGTACATGTGTAGGAGATTTTATTTAATGTTGTCATGAACGTAAACTTCCCTGTGTATTTATTAATGACCAAATCTCATATTTTCATGAATATGCAAATAAATTACAAACATAGCGAAGATGAAGATCGTCATTGATGAAGTTCACATCTTGATCTTGACCTTGTAATTTGGTGAGGCTTGAACATTGTCTTCACCTTGTGAGTCTTATATAGCTTGTAAATTCCCATGTTGCTTATTGCTCTATGCTTCCTAATTGCTTTCGCCTTTACCCGATCATTATGCTCTACGCTTGGCTTTACTTCCTTTGCCATTCTCCCCCTTTGTCAAATCAAAATGGTGGGATCTTGGTCTTTTTTTTTTTTTTTCCCTTTTTTCTCTTGGTAAGGTTAGATATATTAGTAGAAGGAAGAATATATACCATTGTACGTGCTCCCCTAGAGCGTTGCTCCCCTATGTTTCAAGGCCTGAGGATAGCAATATCTCATATGCTTCATATTAAATAATTTTCATGGGTCATGAGCATTACCTTTGAAAGTGTTCTTGTCTATAACTAGCAACAAGAAAACACAAAATAAACATATACACATGTGCAAGTCTAAAATGGGTTAGATTATCATTTGGATACTCAAGTGTAAGTTAGTAATTAATATGCACGGCTTGATGGTATAGAGAAGACACATAACCTTAAATCATAACACTTGAACAAGATCTAAAAAGTATGTTTACAGAATTATTGTTCTTAACGTATCTTCTAAGTTTAAGAATAAACACATAAGTCAAATTATTAAGGAGATCCATACGTCCTTAACCCACACATAAAGTGACATGAACTACTAAAAGTTTTTGTACAAGACCTTGTGGTTGCCATTATCTTCAAGAAGTTCTCAACATTTTCCATTTTTATTCGGATTTTCTCTATGATACTTTGTTTGCTTGTTAAGTGTATGACTTGTATGCCATCTTACTCTAAGCTTAGCTTAATTATTATGCATCCTTTTCAATCCCTCAACCAAGTCATTTTCTTCGGCTCAATCCTTTATGTATCTTTCATCTAACCACTATTGATATGTGATTTATTCGTATTTTGGATCTATTGTCAGTCCCGAGATGATGATGGTCCATGTTCCGGCATTGAATACTAAATGTCAGTTAGTTCTAAAGTGGAGGCATTGAAAGTTGTAAAGATTGGATCCACGCCTTTGCACGTGACGAATTGATTTGGATTTAGGTGTTCCTCCTTGGCAACCTTAATAGTCTTGTCAATAATCAAGCATAAGGGATCAACCAATCATTTGTCCTTATGCCTACCATTCTTTTTGCCATGAAGTATGCAAAGTTGAAGGGAGTATTTCTTTGAATGCAATAAAGCATGTATCCGACAATAACGGAGAGATTACCCTTTGCTACCTATTTTGACAAACACATTGGAGATTAAGACAAGTTCCCACATCTTTAGCCGCTCTTAAAAGTGGGACTTGCTTTAATAATGGTAAGGTGCTCCATCAAAATGTAAGGACGTTTAAAGATGGTGTTTTGGATTTCGGATGCATGATCGGTTGAGTCATATCGATTGTATTTGGTGAATTCATTGGTACTACTTGCGTTGGAGTATAATAATCGTCCTTGTGAGGATATGTTTAGGACCCTTCCAAGCTTTTCTAAAGTCCATGTATAATCGTGACCATACATTTTGAATTTTAGAGTAAGCTTGGATTGATCGAAATCATAGAAAGCAAAGAACTCTTGGAGGTGACGAGGATAGATTGTGTTTGGCAGATTGTGAACTAATGAGAGGCATTGAACACGGGTGAATGGGTCTCTTAGTCCTGAGAGATTTATGTAATCATTGTCACATTCTTGACCCTCATGATAATTGTGAGATACAAGTTTCTTGTAGGATTCATTATTGGACCCACGGAATGCTTTCTTGAAAGTTGCTTGTTGTTCTTTCGATCACTCTATTTTTTTCTTTGCCAAGCTTATGATAGAATCCTCGCCATGACAGAGCAGTTGAGTGATCACCAAAAATGAAACACATAGATTAGTGAAAGTATGAGTGTGATTCGTTTTTCCTTTTGTGAGGTGATCGCTTTAAAATATCTAGCTTAGGTAATTTTAAATTCATATTTTTTAGTTTCTACTCAGAAGATATCTTTTTGAGAATTATTTAAAAGGTCTACTTGAGGGCAAGTAGAAGTCAAGTGAGGGGATTTTTGATAACATCAAATGTTTAATACTTTTTTATATCAAATTTTCGTGTTTATTGCCTTGTTTTATATTATTTTTATATGAATCTAGTATTTAATTCGTTTATATTGCAGATTTAAGTAATTAAGGCATTGGAACAAAAATATACAAGAAATGGCCACAAATAGTACAAATACTAATTTATTTAGTAAAGGTACTAAATTCAAGAGAAGGCTACTATGTTTCTCCAAGAAGCGACCTAAGGCTCAAATGAAGAATAGTACCACTACTATATTATTTAGTAGGGGTAATATATTTCTAAAAGAAGATATACGCTAGAAAAATAAGAACTATGGTGTAGTTGGCCGCATTGACTATGCCGTAGTTATTATATGCCTAGGAAAGGATTATGCTGACGTCACAACTATGGCGTAGTCGGATCGATATAAATACTCCGTAGTTAATATATGCTAAATATGGAAATGCTGCGTAGGAAGAACTACGGCGTAGTTCAACACATTGACTATGTCGTAGTTTTATCAAGTACAGGGACTGAAAGTGTGCAAAAGCATTAAAGTTTTAAGGACTTGTTATATTTGGATAAGTATGATGAGGGACCGATGTTGTAAAAGTACCAAAGTTAATATTAACTATATACAGGGACGGATGATACAGAATGAAGGCATTTTATTAGTAGGTTTTATTCTTGTGGATTATTTCTGCCGATGCAAGGCAAAAGAGAAAAAGAGCAGCCAACTTGGTTGCTTGATTCGGGTATACGATGAACCCTTCGGGGTTCGCTATGGGATCCAACTAGAAGACCGGGAGCATTATTTTTGCATGATTTGTATATGATTCTTTAGCTATCACGGTTTGGTTCAATTAATTCTTTTTAAATTTTTATTTGATCTCGGTTGAATTTGTTGATGTTTGATATTTATTATGCTTGATTATTGTTCTTGTCATTTAATTTGTTAATAGTACTTTCGTTTATTTATTTTTGATCTCATTGTCTAATCATTTGTTTACATGGATATCCTTATTGCCTGTTACATGATCCTTGAGTTTTGGTAGTATTGATGCTAGTGTAGATCCTGTTAGACCTTATAGTAGACTTATCTATTGAATTAAGGGTTAACCGGGTACTAGGGATAGGTTGACAACTACCCTTAGTGTAGGGATTGTTCATATATCCGCCTACAGTCTGATAAATACTTATAAAATTTGGGAAACTCTTTCAGGAGGGTTTATAGTCAAAAAGTAGGGATATTGGCATTAGACAGGTCTTTAGGATAGTTGGGGGTTAATCACTGTAGACTGGATAGTCACCCTTCATGGTCAACGAGGACCTGAGATCATAGGATACATAGGACATCATTCGATGCATAATTGGGTGTGTCGATTTTAGAACCATCATATAAAATAATAATAAGACATTGCACTTGAGACCACAATAATTAAACTTAGGATATTTAACTAGTTAAATGCGTTCATCATCTTAGTTGTTTACCACTATACCAATTCTATTAATTAATAAAACTAGTTTAATTCCTTTTATTTATTCCTTTGCAATTTAATCATCAAAACAACTTTTAAAAGGTGACAACATTTAAATTCAAATAATAGACCGCTTATTAGCTCTTGGGATGACCTTGGATTTACCAATCCTGCTCTATACACAACCAATTTAATTCAATGATTAATACGCATCAAAGACCTTAAACATCGTCTGCCATGGTTGTGCAAGATTCTTTGTGAAAAATGAACTCACTTTGTTAAGAGGTCCTTGATAGCTAACAATCATGAGAAACGGTTGTATGTAGTTACAATCAGCAGGTGGAATGAATGGTTGTTAAGGAGTTTCCACTAGTAGCTTGAGTGTAGCACGGAACATATCCACAGTGTAAGTGATTTCTTCCTTGTCTACCATGAAACAGATGGTCTCATTTGCATTTGAAACTGGTCTGACTGTCTTCTAAATTTGCTGAATATACATACCTAGAACGTCAGTAGTTGCAGTTAAGGCATAGCTCATAGCATAATCAACAAGTAGTTGTCCAACTATCCTACACTCCTTTGGGCATGGAATGTTTAGAAGAACCGCCATGTTGTTGCATCTTCCAACAATCTGAAACTTGATTGAGTGTACAAGTTGATCAGTATGTGTGATTTTGTAGAATATATGATGTATCTAAACCCACAACAAATATGAAAGAAAGCTAGAGAGAGAAAGAGATGGAGGGTTGCTTCTACTCAGAGAAAGTAAAGAGAGAAACTTAGATTATGAAATGTAAGAAATGGAACAACCAACACCCTCTCCAAGCTATGGAGAGGGTTCTTATATCCTTAGAGTGGCCGGCCATGGGCCTTGGCTTTCATGGGCTTTCCATGGGCTTTGGCGTAACTAGCTTACTAAGGTTCCAAATATTATGCTACGAGCTATCTAACGATATATTGGTAGTGACCGATACTTTTTGTATTTCTAACAATCTCCCCCAAAGGGAGGTCACTCTAATTTACAAAAAACTTAAACCTAGTATACTATGCATATCTTCATACTTGTGCTCATAGTATTTAAACTTTAATCTTTAACTTGTGATATGTTGTAATCTTTGGACTTTAGGCTTGAGCTTGTTCCTTTAAGCTTGACTTGCATGTGATCTTTTAACTTCTTGAGATCATCAACCAAACATAATCTCTAATCATTATCTTGTGATCTTTTGCCATCTTGTGTACTTGTGACTTTAGGACCGACATGCTCATACTTTTCTTGATCTTGAAAGCTTGAATAACCATCTTTCTTGAAATTATTTAACTTTAAAACTTCATCACTTCAAGGAAGACGTGCGGTATCATAGTAGTGGTAAGTATTCCCGCCTGTCACGCGGGTGACCCGGGTTCGATCCCCGGCAACGGCGCCAAAAATTGATTGTAGATTTTTACACTATGTATATATAATATATAATAAAATATAAAATATATATAAGTCTAAAAATCAACAAGATCAATAAAACCGAGAAGTAGTATAGAGTGTTCCCGGGTCGTTTATCCCCAACGAGGCTGTGCTGGAAAATCGATACAGTCGAAGATTTGAGTTTGAAGGAGAGAATTG
>BQNB010193294.1:0-11547 GCA_026074375.1 Tanacetum coccineum
TAGACTTTATCAGGGAAATGTGGATCTTCAAAACCATGAGGTTGGCAAACATATACCTCCTCTTCAATAGTACCATATAAGAAGGCACTCTTCACATCCATCTGGTACCTAAATTGGGCCTTTGGTATTCTAGAGATTCATCATTTGACTTGGAAGCCTTTTCTGACAGTGCTTATGTTGGTGCTAGCCTTGACAGGAAATCCACAACAGGAGGTTGTTAATTTCTTGGAAAAAGGATGATTTCATGGCAATATAAAAAGCAAACTATAGTTGCCAATTCCACTACTGAAGAAGAGTATGTTGCTACTGCTAATTGTTGTGGACAGGTGTTATGGATTCAAAATCAAATGCTTGATTATGGGTTTAACTTCATGAACACCAAGATTTACATTGATAATGAAAGCACCATTTGTATTGTAAAGAATCCAAAGTTTCATGCTAAAACCAAGCACATTGAAATAAGGCACCTTTTCATCAGATATTCTTATGAGAAGAGGCTCATTCAAGTAATCAAGGTACATTCTGATCACAATGTTGCAGATCTTCTCACAAAGGCATTTGATGTTAGCAGGTTCAACTTTCTAATTGCTATCATTGGATTATTTAATCTCTAAAGATGTGTTTGTTAGACTAATGATTAATATGACATAAATTTAGAAATAAAACTAGTAGTTGTAGATTAATGCTACTAAGCAGGTTTTAGTACTGCTAGGCAAAAGTTAATACTGCTAAGTATAATTAGTACTACTTGTAATACTTAATACTGCTAGTTCAAACTGTTAGTCAAAATTAATACTTTTAAACACGAAAATACTTTGGATTGTGTATTCTTGGCTTTGGACTAACATTTGCAGGCTAAGCATATTGAGTATTTGGTATTGAATTAAGGGGAGGCTAATAATGTCAATATGCAGCCAAAAATGGATGGCAGGACATGTAACATCAAACATAAGTGTGTGATGAATTAAACACCTAGGCAAATCAAAAGAGGTCGGGACACAAAGATACCTTAGTCTAGTGGTCCCCCTAAAAAGGTTGGTGATGAGGCTGTCCATAAGGAGTTGGGTGACAGAATGGAAAGGGCTGCCACTACTACTTCTAGCTTAGAATCAAAGCAGGACAGTGGTAACATTAATAGGACCTAATCCATGGCAACACTTACTGAGCCAAGTCCTTAGGGAACTGGTTCAGGTAGTGGTCCTAGGTGCCAAGATACCAAATTAGGGGGTGTAGATGCTCAAACTAGATTTGAGACTACATCTAAATAGTCCATTGATCTACCTCTCTCAGGAGTTAACACACTTGGAAATGGGGAGGACAGTATGAAACTAATGGAATTGATGGAACACTATACAAAATTGTCTGAGTTGGTGAGAAAAAGAAAAGAGAGATATAGTGAGCTAAAAAATAGAAAGAGAATTGTGTGATAAAAACAGAAAGAGTGAATTGGTAAGAAACAGAATCGAGAGATTTAGTGAGCTGAAAAACAGAAGGAGAGATATATGAGAATCAAAATTTATGATGGAAATGCTTGTTGGAACAGAATTGGAGTTGATACTGCTAGGTAAAAACTTAACACTGCCAGTATTAAGTTAGAACTGCCACGCATATATTAATACTATTGGGTAAAGTTAATACGGTTGGGCTTAAAGTTAGCACTGTTAGGCTAAAATTAGTACTGGTGGGTGACCGTTAGTACTGTTTGAATACAGAATTTCCTTAATTAAATATAGTCGTTGCAAAATTTCCGCCAACAACTTCGTCTATAGGTTTGACTAATTAGGAGAATTCATGATCTTTCTATTAAAATCATAAGCGGTGTGGGATTTCTTTCAATATAAGGAACAAATTTCATTCAGGCGGTCATTCAAAACACTTAAGTGCTCTCTATATATTCTATTTATTGCCAAGCTACATATCTCATATACGAAAATATTCCCTAGAACCCTTTAATATATACTTCTCTCCATCAAATGGCGAATTTGGATTTCTGCGATATGCACAATATGGTTGCCTACTTACAGAAGTCAGAAGGAAGTGAAGGATTTCATCAGATAATTTATTTTCTCACTATAAGTCACATTAGGTATGCCCTCACTGAAAGTCTAACTATCCATGCTCTCTCTCATAAAACAGTTTTGCAAATGCTTCTGCAAGCACCAATTGAGAATGGAGGCATGGAAATCAATGCTATATAGATGGGAAAGTCAGGTTGCTTTCTGAGCTTCTATTAGAAGACATCTCAATTTTTAAGGATTCTGATGGTATTAGTAACTTTGCCAATTTAGAAATTTTGAGCAACTTGCTCTAATGGGGGTATGTGTCAATTTGATACTTAACTTTCCAAAGGGACATTTTCCGTCAATGGAAATATTTTGAGTTCATACCATCCTTCACTGCTTAAGGATTTAAGAAAACTCCTTGGGAACCAATTTAGTAGTATATTTACCAAATGATTCTCATTTGCTTGGACACATTCAGAAACCTTTAATTTTTCCAAATTAATTTTTGATGGCATGGTGAAAAACATGAGATATGAAAATTTTTTGATGGATCCAAGATTTTTATATAAATCTTTTTGAACCAAAATAAATAGAATTGCTTCTTCATCTTATATGGATTTCATATTGCTTACCCTTCACAATAAACTGGTTTAGCATATGAAAAGAGCTCCAAGGGATTTCTGGGGTGGACAACTCCATTATTTCAAACAATGCTTGTTAGGGTAGGATTTTACAGGGTGAAGGATTCAATCAATCCCAGTTGAGTCACAGCACACACCAATCAGTGCTTCCCACCTATCCACTCACCAAACACGAACTTCACCCCCTCTATGCAAACATCCCATGTGCGGAAGAAGATGCTAACCATGCCTAATGATTCACCTTAACTAAGGTTTACCACTTGGATGTGATGAGGGGCAGTATGACACTTAATGATATTGATGGTTCTTTGTTCAACTCTTTATCAATGAATGTAAGAGACTTTGGAATCCAACTTAAGCTGACCAAATCTGGAATTATGGTGCTGGAAGTAAGGGTCAGCTTATAAGAAAAGCAGTTGGAGCACAAAGTATAATCAAGTAAAGCTAGAAGATGGTCAGACTTGTTGTTTCTGAAAAATGAAGATGAGTTGGAGGATCCTTCCAAACAGGGGAGGAAGATTGCTCAGATTGATGAAGATGAGGGAATTACTCTAGTACAGATGAGTGCGCAGACTCAGGGGAGGCATGAGCATGATTTTAAGGAATCTGATTTTGAGTTTATTACTCCTGAAGAAGATTATACTGTTGAGCCCGATATTAGTACTACTAATGTACTAGTTAGTATTGCTGGTGCAAAAGTTAGTACTGCCAGCCCTGAAGTTAAAATTGCTGCTGAAAATTTAGTGTATATCAGAAGAAAGAAGCTAAACATCGTTCCGAGAAGACAAAAGTTGCAACTGAGCAAGAAAGACTTGGGTTAGAAGAGAGCTCTAAGATTGCAAGAACAACTTGATAATGAATTAGGCAAAAGGTAGCCAGAGTTCATGAAGAGCTAGCACTTTCGCATGCTGAAGAATAGGATAACATACTCAAGCTTAGAATTTAAAGCTGATGAAGTGTAGCACACAGGTTAACAGCTAAGGAAAGAGTAAGATACTTGAAAGCTTGACCAAGGCAAGATTACTGTAAGCTTATTAATGAAAGAAAGAGAAAATTTACCTCCAACAGAGCTGAACAAAGAAGGAACAAGCGCCCATGAATCGACAGAGCTCAACAAAGGACTTACAGTGGGTAATATATTATCAATCATATGGGATAGTCACACTCTACAACAATTGAAGAAACTTTCCTTTGATGAAGTCAAGGAGTTATTTGAGACCACAATGAAGAAGGTAAATACTTTTACTCCAATAAAGAGTGATGATACAGTTCTTAAAGTTGTAGTTGGAAGCTCAAAGATAGATGTTGAACAAGAACTTAATCAAGAAAGTTCAAAGAGACAAAAGATAGGAGAAGGCTCAGAACCAGCTGAAGAATCAAAAGATGAACTATCTCAAGAACAACTACAACAACTAATGATCATAGTTCTAGAAGAAGGGATGAATGTTGAAGCCTTACAAACCAAATACCCAATCATTGACTGGGAAGTTTACACTGACGACTCAGAATGTATTGGCAAGATCATTCAAAGTTGGTATTCACACAGAGGTATTTCAGATCTTTGAGAGTTCTGCTAAACGAATTTTAACAGGATGATCTAGTCAAAACCTATGGAGTCTGTTCATGAAAAGATTCAACTCAACTGAACCTACTGAGATAGAAAGAAAGAGAACTTTTAAGTAGAGTTGATAGAGTTGTTTAAAACCAGATGCATTGGATTTACTCTATGGAAGCTTCAAAGGTATATGCATGATCCTTTGAAATGGAGGTTATATGATACACGTATTGTTCATCATGTGTCTACAGAGAGAGGACATGATATTTTCATACTGGTTAAGAAAAAATTCATCCATTGGACAGAGTATTGATCACATTTGATGCTGAGTAACAACTCAAGTGGAGGAATATTCAGTAATGGCATATGAGATTTAAGGGAAAATCTTTTTCTGAGCCAATAGACCAAGACAGTAGAGTGTTGGAAGCTTGCCTCTCAGAACACACAAATGGTTTAATTCAGAGAAACTTGTAGAGTTTAAAGTGTTTACTCAACACACAGATGGTTTAATTCAGAGAAACTTGTAGATTTGAATGACAATCACAAGTTTAGGGGAGGATTGTTGGGAATTAAGGGTGTCTATAAAGTTTATACTGCTAAGAGAAAACTTAGTACTGTTAAGCTTAGTTACTACTGCCAGTACAAATTGTTAGTACTGCCAGTTTATTAGTACTGTTAGTACTGCTAAAGTGATATGCATGAGTTATATTAGGAATAGATATGCATGATTACTTGACGTGTTTTGTAAGCCCATTAGAGTTTTCCTTGGTGTATAAAAGGAACCCTAAGGCATGGATCTAGAAATTAGTTTTCATATTAGTATTCATAATTTGCATAGCAATCATAGTTAGTATTCATAGCTATTTTGTAATTCAAAATAGTATTCAATATATTGAAAGTTTAGTAAAGATCTTGTTTTTACTGTTTCATTGTTCTTCTTAGTATTGCAAACTAGATTCCGCATAGTTTGTGATATTCTCAATCTTAGTTTCTACTATAGTTGTCTTGGATCTATCCAATATAACTAAGCTTTAACAAGATAAGTAAGATCTGTCAAGAAGGGATCAACATGTTGAGTCATAATCTTAGCTAGAACCAATCTACCACTTCACAAGATATACACACTCACAAGATCTACACTATCTAATCTACACAATATTCGAATCACACAAATACACACGATAATTACAATAGAGATTTGGAACTTAGAAGAAGAGAGGAGAGATCACTAATGAACACTTCGTTTCTTGGCGAATACGAGTGTTCTTCTCTTGCACTTGATAGAGAGGAAATATGAGATGAAGAAGATAAGATAAGATCACTTGAAACAAGATTTAAGTATGTTAGTGATCAAGATATTTAGTGAGGGAAAGAAGTTTTAGAGAGAAAAATAAGAGACTGAAAAATTTTGTGCAAAGAGGAATGATTTTCAGCAAGGGATGGACCAGTATTTATAGACAGGAGAATCCAAAGATAACTGGTGGCGGTCCCGGCGGTCCCATATATATAAGGGGGCCGCCAGGCCTATAAGGGGGCCGCCACCTAGACTCCGCTCCCTTTTTTGTCTTTTTGTGGGGAAGGTTATATCTGGTGTAGAAGCTTCTGTTTTGGGGGGAAAACTTGAATTTCAAATTTTAAGTTTTTAATAAAACTTTTCTTTTAATTAGAAAATATTTTGTATAATTAATTTTATGAAAATCTTTTGTAAAAATATAATGGATGAGAGAAAAATATTTTCTTGATCACTAATCAAGCTTAATGATTTGTTTGTTCATACCTTAAGTAATCACTAATCTTAGAAATGGAATTTTACAATTAATAATTTGTAAACGTTTAATTTTATCGTAAACGTTTTTACATTTTGTTATTATCAAAACGTTGAGAGGTCGAAAAATATAAATAACATTTTTAAACATTATTTGTATTAACAAAATGAATAGCACCGAAAATCAGTAAGCCTTCCTAGGGTTTCAACCGATTTCGGTTGTACCGAAATAGGCAGATTCAACCGAAAATCCAAAACACAAACCCTAGCTTGTTTCTAGCTGTTCTCACGCATTGAGAACAAGTAAACCAACCCCTTGAACCTGCTGTAGGACACCTGAGATCAGACCACACTTGTTGTACCTCCTTTGATGTTACCGAAAATCAAACAACAAGAATGGGTAAACCGAAAATAGATAAAACCCTAATTAGGGTTTATAGTTTTGGTTGAGTTAGAGATATGGGAGAAGAGATTTGTTTAGCAACTGATTTGGTGACGACTCAACCAGGTGGGGGTGAGGGGTTTATATACCCCTCAAACCCTAGCAATGATAAGGCTTACAAAACACTCATAAACCTATCACAACTCCTCTTCTTCCTTATCCCCTAGGTACAATGAACCAAGACTCTCTCTAGATCCTTCCATAGGTCGGCTGCCATTTAGGACACAATAAGATCTTGTCTTAGTCGTTCATTGTCCAAACGGTTTACTTAGAAATGTAACGTGAAGTTTTAAACGCACTCTATGTGTTTAACGTGTGTGCCCCCAACATACATTTCTAGTTGTATCGAGCTGATCCAGCTACCACATTCCAACAATAATCAAAAGTTTTTAGCATAATTTCAACACCAAGAACATTAGCAGTAAGATGCTTTGAAGACACATACAGTTGGTTTTGTCACATAATATGAACATCTAATTCCAGTATACATGCTCATTGCTCATTGGTTAGTCACAGTAGTTTCGTGATTGGTTTTATGTTTTATTAGTTATAGTCAAAAGAAGATGACTTGATTGAGTTACACATATCCTAAACCAATCATAATTAAAAATAAAAAAAACATTAAACTATTTGTTTTTTAATAGATAAAAAATACGTTATTCAAAATTTTGAAAAAATTTTGTGCGTACACAAACATTATAAGAGTATTGGGTACTCTATGGTGCCATCATCTGGTGTTATAGAAAAAGTGTTGCCACATCAGCATTTTTTCTCATAACACCAGAATACCCCATAACACTAAAAACATCACTCCCTCCATAACACCACATTTCTGGTGTCGTCAAGTACTTAAACTTTTGGCATTTTCTCATACCACGAGAAAAATACCTAAAAACGCGACTCACGGTGTGGGTCTCGTGCCATCATTTGGTGTTTTCTGGTAGACGTGCTATAATAACCCAAGAATTTTCATCAAATACAAAACCTATTTTTCTATTATCATAATTGTATGGGGAAATTTTTCTCTTTATTACATTAGTTGTATTGTCAATATCTCAGTATGTCATGTAACTTACATAACTAAAGTAGACGTTTTTGTCAAACCGTTTGGAACCGGTTAACAACGCCAAACCGATTTGACTGAGTTTTTTTTTACGTCTTTTGTACCTATAAACCAATAAACGTCAACTTTATATTTAATATAAAAAAAAACCCTAATACATCATAAACGAAATACATTAGAAAGGAAAATACAACACAATGCAAGGAAATTTAAAATACAACATCAACAACATAATGCAGGGTTAGCGAATAAAAAAAAACAACATACTAAAATGAAACTTAATAATCATCTTCGGCATCGCTGCTCAGCATATAATCATAAATCGCATAAGGATCCTCCCGCAGACATAGTGCCATATCGCTGCTAGATCAACTAAGCAATTTCTTCATCGGATAATGGAATTGGCCTCATTTTTGTTGGCCAACATTAAGAGAAGACCCATCCCCGCGTTGTTTGAAAATGCGATTCAGAACTACCGAAGAAGCTTAGACACTTATTATAATTCCATAAGATTAATTTCTTGGCCTATGCGGATAGAACGGGAAACATTGTTTCCCTTTTCTTTCCAAAAACCAAAGACAATCACAACTTGCAACCTCCCTTTGGGATAAGATTGTAACAAATCCAATTGACATATTGCTCATATTCGCTAACATTGGAGGCATCAGGTCCTTTATTGGATTCCTTTGCATTTTTTGAATGTGCTTTTAAAACCGTTTAAAGCAAACGGGCACAATACTTATTCCGCCATTCCCTATCGAGATGAAGTAGCCCCACCACTTGTTTGAGATGATTGAGTTTGGTTAGTCCATATATTGCATATAAAGATTATACAAAACCAGCCAAAATCATTAAAATAACTTTTTGACTTAGATGCAAAAGTATCGTCAAAAAACTCCAAATCCGTACTTATCGACTAGATAAGAAAGTCTCATTAAAACATGGATTTAAAGCGGATGCACAAGTAATATATCGTTGCGATGGTATGAAAATACTTCCAATTTTTTTCCTTCATTGGTATTTTAATCATACATCGACAATTATACCTCCCCCCCCCCTCAAATCCCCCCCCCTCAATGTTCATATTCGCTTATACCGTACGTCATGAAGAAAATCTGTTGAATGTAACCAATGAAGATGTTTGGTAGTCAACGCCCTATATAAATTTCTGTGGCATTGTTAAACACTTCAAGTAATTGGGTTAAAGATTGAATAATAACCACTTGTCAGCCGAAAATGAGACACCGTATTCATATATGCAAAACGTCATGGAAAAAACACCAAAAAGTATTTTGTTGTTTCAAACCATTAGAACATAATGACTAATTAGGAGTCCATCCGTGTTAGAACGTCCCAAGATTGGGTCGTAAACAAGGTTTATTCTCGGCTTCATTACATATTATAACATAGCGTTTGTCGGTTTCTTTGCACTTGATTTGAAAAAATATCTTTATTAACATTGCGCTTAAAAAGAACACATCTTATTGCATCAATCGGCGGGACCTCTAGAAAAACCAGCTCGCACAACCAAGTTTAATGATGTTGCAACACAGACGACTATTATAAAATCACCCCCTATAGGGCTCGATATTTTAATTTAAGTTTAACAAGGCGGTATGTGTGATTGCTAGCATTTATCCAATGTAATTGACAGAACTTTATCTTCCAGTTAAAATTGGTACAAGAGACTTTTGTCAACATTTTACCAGTCTCTCACTCATCATACCAACATCCTCCGCGTGTGAGGAGACGGAAACTCTTCGAATGAAATGACCCGCTTCATCATTTGCCAAGTACCAGGTTCAATCCAATATGTGGTAACACACATGTAAGAAACCGGCAACCCCATGAAGGAACGGACCCATAACATTCCGTTGTTAGGTGACACAAACATTTATGTTACCAAACTATCATATTTCTTGTTTAGCCGCCACCATAGTGTTCATTGCCATCCAAGTTTGAGATAAAGCGACTTACAATGAGTGTATCTTGGTTGCATAGTATTCTGGAACACCCTTGTTGTTTGCTCGTGGTCAAAGTGGTTGAACGGTAACGCTCGTTGAATCACCAAACCCGCGAATTGTTCACGAAGATAATCCGGATCGTACCTGAAAACACTCCCATCTCGAGCCATAGACGTTTGCCCCGCTTCCGGATTCTGGTTCTGTTGTGCCTTCTTTGCTTCACAATGCGGATGAGCATTTATGAATCCTTAAAACGTCGTGTTTGCGTAACTGACTGTAAGAAATGAAAGCAAACTCGCTGACTTTTTGGCGAGGTGTCGTTCATTATGGCAAAGGTTGTAGTCTTTTTCTAATATTGGGGTTTTCGATTGGTTGCTATGATTTCACGAATTGTAGGTGCACTTGTTGAACCAACACCGGTGGCAGTTGAGGCGGATGCGGATTCACTTGCCATTGAAGGAAATTTGGTTTTGCTTTGGATAATTTTTTTTGCTTAGGATTGTATTGTAAGTTGTGTGATTTGAACTACAACATAATACATGAATTTATAATCATTCAAAGTGGTAAATAACAAACATTACAGCTAAGAAAGTCAGAAAACAAGTCCCCCCACGTGTTAAAAGCTGAAGATTCAAAATTTGAAATTTTTTTGTAGGCTCCCGGACTGGTTCGGGTTGAAACCGGTTTGGGGAAACCGGTTTGAAAAACCGGTGGTAAAACCGGTCGAAACCAAGAAAACCCAAACCGGTTCCAAACCGCCGGTTTGGCCTCAAACCCTAAACCGGTATTGGTCAAACCCGTGTTATGACCGGTTCGGTTTTTTTTCGGTTTCGAACCGTTCGGTTTTCGGGTTCAACCGTTCCGAGGTTTTTTACCTCTATTTCTTGGACCATTTTGTGTGGTGGAGGTGGGCGTATATCAGCACTCGAAAAACGCGAGTACGGTGTGTGTAATTACATAATGGGCCCATCCCAAATTATTACTTGCAAATTGCAGTTGGATCCATTCGTTGGATTTAGTTATCGTAAAAAGATTAAAGACGAACACCTTTTTTGTAATTTTCAAAGGAGAGTTGATTGACACACTCTTATTTTTTATCCATACACTCTTCAAATGTACAAATTGACAAAGTATTACTTCCTTCGTCCCATATTAAGTGTCCACAATGAAATCTTTGAGTTCTTTTTTCATCAACTTTGACTGTAAATATTTGTGTTTGTGTTATATAATACTTAATGAAAATTATAACAATGAAAAATACATTCAAAACTCTATCAATTCATATATTTTGCATAAAGTATCATATAATATAAAAAGAAATAATTAAGGTTAAAGATGAAGAAAAAAAACTTGAAAAAGTCAATCTGGACACTTAATGTGGGACGGATGTAGTATTTAGTAAATGTACAACTGGTTAAAGCACAGAATAGAGTGTATGGATCAAAAATAAAAGTGTGCAAATCATTAGCCTTTTCAAAAGTCTATGTTTTTATTTGACTTTAATTACTGTATTTTTTTTTATATAATACTTGATTTAAAATATATGATAAATTGAGTTTTATATGTATTTTTTTTATATAATTTCTATTGAAGTAAGTATTATATAACACATACAAAAATATATAAAGTTAAAGTTGAAAATGAAAGACTTTAAAAATCAAAACAACACAAAGAAATCGAGACGAAAGGAGTATTTAGTTATTTTATCATCTTTGGTTTAGTTATCATCCATGCTCAGTTCACACCAAGAACAACACTTTTTAAGAGCTACAATATTAATGTGAACAAGCGAGAGTATCCGCGCGTTGCTGTGGGCGGTAGCGTTTTCCATGTTTTTATCGGATATTGTATATGTATTTTTTTTAGTTTCTATGAACGAAGTATGCTGTGTTAATATAAAACGTTGTTAATGGTTTATTATGTTATATTTTGTTAAGTTGTTTGCCTTTATTTTTATGATTGTCCGTTTTAATCTTTGTTGTTTACAATTGCCAAATTTTTTTGTACTGTCTGATGTGTTGACTTAGTCGCATATGATGTTTGCTAATGTATGTAACTTCAAAAGAGATAAAACAAAATAATTGCTTTTGGTTAACTACATAAGCCAAAAGTAT
>BQNB010193296.1:0-11547 GCA_026074375.1 Tanacetum coccineum
GATTATGATTGTTGTATCCATGAAGTAATACCCCAGATTAGCTTCCGCTGCTATATTGTAAAAATGGGGGTGTTACAGTCGCTATTGCCAAAGTCCCTAATTTCATGAACCGTTACTTGCCTATAATGGGTGAGCGCTAGTATAAATAAATAGATATATTGGGTTTGACAGCCCTGTCCGCGGGTATAAATCCGAATGAGAGCACCCAGTCAACGGACAATTTGTATTGAGAATCATAGGTATGAGGCAATAATACCTAGTTCAGGGGCAACTTTATTTGCATACAAGATATGCGTTAACATCAAGGTTCGGTGTCATGAGCTCAATGAGATAAAGATTAATTGATACATTGTATTCGTTGCAATGTCCCCTATTGAACTATACTTGTGTTCTAAATTGCTTTTAATCTTTATTATAAACTCTATGGATTTACTGAATATTACTCGATTTATTAAACCACTACATGGATTTCGGAAATAATACTTTGAAATGTTGTAACGTTACTTTTCTTACTGAAATATTACTTGATCTATTTCAATACTGTTTTTTTTACTTAAACCTATGAATTCACCAACATTATTGTTGACGTTTTTGCATGTATTTTCTCAGGTTATTATATTGCTAGCTGAGCATTGGGAGCATTTGGATGCGCGGATATCAAAACTTTAAGGACTTGGTTTTCTTCACATTCGATAATTGTTTTCTTTAATTATACAAATGAGTCATGTTTGAACGCTTGTAATTTTTGTTAAAAGCAAATTATTGGGACCTGAATTTACTCTGATTTATTTAAATCGAATGTGACATTTTATTAAACGTCTCTTTTGAGGTCGTTTTCTGTAACTTGTGTGTATGAACTATGAAGTAGCACCCCAAGTGGTATTCCGTTGCGTTGTGATTTTGGGGGGTGTCACAATCTCCCAAACACTAAAGACATTCAGATCTCTGAACACTTATCCTCTCTAAGTTTAGAGGATACTTCAGTACAGAATACAACTCTAATCCCCAGTCCATCCTTATACATCCCATCCATGGTCACTCCAGCTCCTCAAGACAGATGGTCTCAGGACAAACATATTGAGCTGGTTAATATCATTGGTAATCCAGGAGCTGGAATGCTCACAAGAGCCATGGCCAAAGAACTTAGTGCTGCTTCAGCTCATGAATGTCTATTTGTAGATTTTCTCTCTGGAGAACCTAAAAAGGTCTTTGAAGCACTACAGCAACCTGGATGGGTTGATTCCATGCAAGATGAACTAAACCAATTTGCCAGAAGCAAAGTCTAGACATTGTTCCTGCACCTTATAGTAAAACCATAATTGGCTCAACATGGGTATTCAGGAACAAAAGAGATGAAACTAGAATTGTTATCAGAAACAAGGCAAGACTTGTAACTCAAGGCTACAATCAGCAAGAATGCATAGACTACGATGAAACCTTTACTCATGTTGCAAGACTTGAAGCAATTAGGATCTTTCTTGCCTTTTGCCACTTACATGAACTTCATAGTTTATCAAATGGATGTCAAAAGTACATTCCTCAATGGTAAACAAAAAGAAGAAGTTTATGTCAAACAACCTCTAGGTTTTAAGTGCAGTAAGTTCCCTAACCATGTATGCAAATTGGACAAAGCCCTTTATGGACTTAAACAAGCTCTAAGAGCATGGTATGAAACTCTCTCAACCTATCTCACTAAACACAAGTTTGTAAGAGGTAAGATAGATGTTAGGATTAAAAGCTTCTTGATGCTGTTTGGAAGTAACTGTTGCTAAGGATTACAATTTTTTTTGTTTCTGCTAGAAAGTTCTACTTCAGAAGGATAAAGACAAAAAGAAAGGAATAAAGATGAAGATTTGTATAACAAGATACTTACGGGATACGTAAGAGATATTTATGTAACAGATATGTATAAATTATTTGTTTAGAAGATCTTGATAAATTAGAAAAATATTGAAGCTTGTAGACTACCTTGGTGTATAAAAGAGGTCTAGGGTATATAGTTAGAGGTACCAAGTACGCATAACATTCATACACTGGATATACAGCTTCACAGGTTGTAAACCCTAGTACTACACAATACTCGTATTATTGACATTATAATAATGGACTGTCAAATATCATTGTTTATACAGTTTACTGTTTCATTAATATTCTTCTAAGTATTAAAGAGTAGATTCCGCATACTCTTTAGTATTCACAAAGTTTCTGCCATAGTTGTTTTGGATCTATCCAAAGTAACTTAAGATTTACAAGCTAAGGAATCGATCTTAAGTTGGGATCAATAAGTGGTATCAGAGCCAGGTTCTGAAACTTTGATCTAGAAGAAACTAACAAGAAGAACTCTTTACTCACAAGGAGAAAGTGGATCTAGAACTACACATTCCACTACACTGCAAAGTTGCCTTTCTCAAACAGGTGTGAATAGATATATGGAGGCTAAATTGGCAATACTTTCAGTACAAACTATGCTCTATGGGATGTCATATAGAATGTAAACTCGTTTAATACCAATAGTTCAAACAACAATAAATGCTGATGGTACCTTAACTTCACTAATACCAGGTCCTGTAACTACTGAAGAAAAGGTTCAAAAGAAGAATGATATGAAGGCAAGAAGTATGTTACTGATGGCACTTCCTAATGAACATCTAATGACATTTAATCAGTACAAGGATGCTAAGACTTTATTTGCTGCTATACAAACAAGATTTGGTGGTAATGAAGCCACAAAGAAGACTCAGAAGTCTCTTCTGAATCAAATGTATGAGAACTTTAGTGCTCCAAGCACAGAGTCTCTTGACTCTATTTTTAACAGGCTTCATTGAAGATTGTAAGTCAGCTGGCTATCTTGGGTGAAAATATTTCACAAGAAGATCTCAATTTGAAATTTTTGAGAAGTCTGCCTTCTAAGTGGAATACTCATGTTGTGGTCTGGAGGAATAAACCTGATCTAGACACAATGAGCTTTGATGATCTTTACAATAATTTCAAGATTGTTGAACAAGAGGTTAAAAAAACTGCAAGCTCAAGCTCAAGCTTAAGTTCTCAGAATATGGCTTTTGTGTCATCCCTTAGCAGTACTAATGAAGTTAATACTGCTTATGGAGTTAGTACTGCTAACACTCAAGTTAGTACTGCTAACTTAAGTGATGCCACTATTTATGCATTTTTGGCCAGTCAACCAAATGGGTCTTAACTTATACATGAGGACCTTGAACAAATCCATGAAGATGAATTAGAAGAGACGGATTTGAAGTGACAGTTAGCATTGCTGAGCATGAGGACAAGAAGGTTTTTTCAGAAAACTAGAAGAAAGATCACTATCAATAGGAGTGACACAGTTGGATATGACAAGTTCAAGGTGGAGTGTTTCAACTGCCACAAGATGGGACAATTTACATGGGAATGTAGAGGACCTAGGAACCAAGATAGCAGGAACAGGAATCAAGACAGCTCTAGAAGGACTGTAAATGTGAAAGAAACTTCTTCCAAAGCTATGGTGGCTATTGATGGAGCCGGTTTTGACTAGAGCTATATGGCAGATAATGAAGTCCCTATAAACATGGCTCTTATGGCTTTTCAGACTCTGAGGTAAATAATGACAAAACTTGTTCAAAAACCTATCCTAAAAGCTTTAAAACTCTTAAAACTCAACTTTATGACTTGAAAAGTCAATTACCATTACGGTGCCTTGAAAATATCAGAGTTATACCGACGGGCCCTCAAATTTAAGGTTTTTATACCCCATACATGGACATAAGTTTAAACACGTCTGACAACGAACAAAGTTTTTTAAGTCACATCATGACTTAACCAACTAAGGCACCCATTTTTATATACATCACAAGAACGCCCCATCGCTAGATTCGCTCGCTCGCGCGCCATCGAGCTTCCAAACTTCAAAATTAAGCTTTATTACCTGAGCATTTAAACTGAGAAAACGTCAACAAGAAGTTTGAGTGAATAACATTAGGTTTATTAAATATCATATAGGAACAGGAACTACAAGTATTATTAGTTTCATGGAGGGGGGGGGGGGGCAATTCATAGTATTATTGCACTAAGTACTAGGATCACTGAAACCTTAACTCATGAGCCTATGTAAGGTAATTCTGCAACTACCTCATGTATCTCAAATGTAAATGCGTACTGGCTATACAAACAATAATCATACGGTCGGGGATAGTCTGTCACGATGGTCCAACCCTTATATCTTTCGCGCTCAATAATGTGATTTTAACAGTTCATGGATTCAGGGGCAAAAACAACTAGTGATATAGGGACTTAGACAATATTAATTTCAAGTGGCCTAACAGTTTGTATTGAAAAATCAAATCTTGTGTTCCAATCATGTAATCTCACACCGCATTTAAAAAACAAGTATCAACTGGATTATAAGGGAGGCTGGCTATGTACTCACCGTCGTTGAAGAGAATGAGAATTGATCCAAAGAATACTCAAAGAAGAAGCTACGAAAGCACCACAAACTCATATGACCTAATTGGGAAAAAAATCATGTGTCATTTGTGTCACTACGACGCCATCATGAAATACTTAACTCATGAATGAATATGAAATTTATGTAATTATGATGATAATTATGTTGGAGTTTTTTCAATCTATGTTTATGTCAAAACTGACAAAACTCAACATGAAAGGAAATAAAATAAATTATTATTTTCATACATACTTTAGTAAGTCGCAAAAATTTGCTTTTTAATAAAAGTTTAGGATATGGTATGTGCAAAGGCTTGCAAGTCGCGCGCATAACTAACACCAACACTTAATTTTCATCACTTAGACCCCTACTACTGTACTTACATGGTGTTATTTGTCTCAACTCATGAATTAATGTATCATTAACCATATCATCGACCCTATTTTAAACTCTTTTTTCACCCGGAAAGTTATGAAAATAATCCAATAATTCTGGAATACCTTGCCTTGTATCGAGTCAAACTCAAAATGTACAAAGGTACCAGGTGGAGGTTTTTACCATTTGGAAAAGCGATCATCTTTACCTATCCAAAAAGTCCAGGCCAACATCCTTTTTTAAAACTTGTTACCAATCATCGGGAATTGAACTTTTATAACCGGCTACAAATTTGGACTTTTGAAACCGTTAATTTGACATGCCGTCTTTTGCCATAAACTAATTATCCGTTATAGACTTTTAATGTGAATTCCAAAGTGAGGTGTTCTATTTTAACTTAGCATATAGGAGAAATTTATAATAATTTACTCATTTTCACCTTTTTAACCCAGACTTTTTTAAACGTTTTTGACAATATGTTCCGATTTGACCCCTTTTAGTAAACCGGCCGCCCATTTACTCATCCGGACACTTCCATTGAGCATCAACTACCAATACACTTTACATCAGTGGGGCATCTATTTTTAAAGAGCAATGGACATGTAGAGTTTAGAAAATTGGGCATCATGACCACGCCTAATTTCAGACAATAATTTCGTGTGCTTTCTAAAGCCTAAATCATTACCAATTCACTCCTAAATCAACCACACAAGCCTTATAAAGAATAAAACTACAAACTCATACCTCCATGATCATTATGACTTCAAAAATTCAGTAGGTTCATCATTAATAAATATTAATTTTATTATCAAAAATTAAAATCTCCAACAAACCACAATTCAATGGTATATACAAAATTGAGAAGAATCCAATCTAGAAAGGTGGTCAAAAAGAGGACCAAATCAAGGAGATCAATTAGGAACCAATGATTAAAAACACAACAAACCCCTTTGGGTTGAGCTTTGGCCGCGGCTGTCTAGGATCAGGAAGTTCCAAAAACACCCAACAATTTTTTTTTTTTGTATAAATCCAAACCTCACACTTTCAATCACTCACTTGTTTTGATTATCCCATATTAAGCCTCTTTAAACCTTCAAAAATCTTTAAAAATCCTCTAGAGAATTTAAAAGTTGCATGTTGTGATTGGTTCTATATCATTGGAATGAGGGTGATGTGCAAGGATTAAGATGGTTGTAATTTGTTTAGTGACTTTGTGAAAGAAAATTATAGAAATGGGTGTTTTGTGGATGGGCGGGTGCGAGTGGGATTGAGAGGGAGAAGAGACAGTGATATGTTTTTTTTTTTTTGAAAATTGTAAGGTGAGTAATAAATGGGTTTAAAATGGTTTAAGTATAAAATCATATTGTGGGTAGGATTTTAGTTCGTAAAAATACAAATGAATGTTGCTTGTTGGTCTTATTGAAGCCCGGCGCCCAAAGAGAAGGGAAAAAGAAACTGGAATTTTTTTTTAAAACTTGAAATTTACATACCACGTTTCATAATTTATTTTGCTCTAGTCGACAACTTTTGGTTTTAAAACGTAAATTAAGTCAAAAATGTCGAAACTCACGGAAACATGGAAAATCATGAAAAATGATATAAAATCTCATTCGGGAAAATTTTGTGGACACGTGGTTTCCTTGATCAATAGAAATGAATAATTGAAATCGAGACGGTGAAAAAATGTCAATATTACTGTCATGGCAAGTAAAAATAATATAAAACTATTATTTTATTGACAAAGAGCTAATAAATTCTGAATAATAATTTCCCTTCAGAATATAGAGTTCTCACAGATGAGAGTCCCTACTAACTTGGCTTTATGGCTTTTTCAATACTCTGAGGTTACATAAGACAAAACTTATTCAAAAACCTATCTAATAAAGCTTTGAAACTCTTTAAACTTAACTTGTTGTTTAAGACTAGAGTTTAAACCAAATCGGAGTTCAATTTAGCATTATTAAAAGAGGGTTTAGCATCTGTAGAGAGCAACTTTGTCTTTTACAAAAAATGTAATGAGCTATTTTTTATAAGCAACTTGCTGTTCTTTAAACGAGATATTCATATAAAGACTCAGAACTTAGTATGGTTTAAAAGTCGAGTTAGAAAACTTAAGCAAGAAAAAAGCAATGCATATCAACTTTAAATTGAAAATTTTTGATTAATTGCTTCTAAGAGTATAGACAATTAATAGGGAGGTAGATACGTGATAAAATTATAAAGGTCTGGTGGTTTATAAGCTGATTAATACTGTTTCGCCTCTACCTCCTACAGGGTTATTTTCTCGCACCCCCAAATCTTGACTTTGTCCAACTTCTGGTCTAGAAGAAGTTCCAACAGCCTAAGTTTGAGGCTATGGACTATGTATGGTAATATAGAGTAGTGACTATACTTCTTATGAGGTTAAGGAAATCTCCTGCAGGACCCAATGGTTGAGAGTTGGTGTTCAGATGATAAGTTAGAAGAAGACAAACTATTTTTCTACTGACGATAAGATTGAATTTGTTAGACTAAACAACAAGAAAAACAGTTAGGAAACAAGTTGTTAAGTTTGATGAAGATGTAAATGTCATAATGGTACTAGGGGAAATCAAAGAAATGGAATAATCAGATGTAACCACAGTCTAGTATGTGACTTTATGGTGTACATAAAGCTTGTTTTGTTCTATGGAAGTTTTGTCCATGTGCAGGCTAATTGCCATTACCAATCAAATAGGGAAAGCGGTGGTATCTGGGAGAATTATTTATTACAAGGGTTTGAATTACAAGTTATTCTACTAAAAGGCTCACCTTGCTTGCTCACAAAAACATGGCTCCTAAGAGCAGTTTTAATTGAGAACTGAACCAAGACCAATCTTACTAATGCTAGGCCAGTTAATATGCTCTTCCAAAAACTACAGTTATAGTGCTAGACCAACGTCACATTTTTCTAAAATCAGAAATCAACTATTAAGATGGCATTTACTCAATTAATAAACAAACATTAACTAACATAAATATTTTAGCCAAAAAGTTAATACTATCTAAGGACAGTTTTTATATGTTATTAGGCCAAAAGCATTTAATACTGTAGGCTAAATTCAGCAGAGTTAATTGTTGTTAGGAAAATCAGGGTTTTATGCTGTTAAGGCGCCTCAATGTTGGATTTGAGGACCTACCAAACCTTAATAGTGCATCCAAATTACTTTGAAGGAAGAAACATAATTATGATGATGCACACGAGGCAGATTAAGTCAGTGGTGGCTTTGGGTCCACAAAGGAAACTAATTTTCCTTATTTTTTTGTGCAGGGTCATCCACAAAAGAAGTTCAAGGCATATGTTGACAGTGGATGCTCAAGGCATATGACAGGGAACATGTCATATCTCTCAGACTTTAAGGAATTCAATGGAGGATATGTTACCTTTGGGGGAGGATCCAAAAGAGGGAAAATTACTGGTAAAGGAACTCTTAAAACAGTTGTTGCAGGTACAAACTCTAATGATTTTGTAGGTACAGAAGAAAGTGTTGGTACAGGTCATTCTTGACAAGGGGAGACAGGGATCTAAGCCAAGACGCTACATTTTGATGACCATCTGTGAAAAGATGGTCACTATTTGATTGTTTCTTCCAAAGAATGCTAGCAATGATGAACTAAAAGCCTTCTAGTGATGCTGAAAGAAGAACGATGAATGTGTAAGTCAGAAGAAAGTAGAATTGATGATTCAAGATTCGAGGCTGGAATGAGGATAATAGTACTCAAGGATGTTAATACTGTTGGGCCAAGTATTAATACTGCCAGTACAAATGTTAATACTGGTAGTCTAAATATTAATATTGTTAGTCCAACAATTACTACTGCTTCACTTGAAGCTACACATGCTGATTTCTTTGGTGATGAAACAAAATTAGATATGAGCAATATTACTACCACATATCTAGTTCCCAGTACTCCAAATATAAGAAATATAAAGATCATTCACTTGATCATGGGATTGGGGGATGTGCAGTCTGGTGTACAAGACAAGGAGGAGACTGACAAGAATTCAAATGAACAAGGGTTTATTAGTGCTGTTTATGAAGGGAAAACTCATGAAGACCTTCATACTTGTCTATTTGCTTATTTTCTATCACAAGTAGAACCCAAGAAGGTGATTTAAGCTTTGACAACTCTGCCATTAAACACTCTTATTCAAACGATGATACATGTTTCAGTATCGATGTTATTGTTACATGATATCATTTCATCACCATAAAACCAAAATAAGATAAGAAAAATCTTAGAGAGAGAGAAAGAACTAGAGAGAGACAAAGAGAGAAAATGGTTACTTGCACTAGAAAGAAATGAGAAGCAACACCCTCTCCACACTTGGAGAGGGCTTTATATAGTACATAGAGTGGACAAGCCTTGTGGGCTTTCTTATGGGTCTTTTGGGCCGGACCAAGCTACGAATGGGCTTTAAGCCCGACAACTAGGCCCAATTAGCTTAAAAGAGATTCCCGTAAACTATGTTTTCCTATACAAGGATTGGGATTGATAATGACCATCACTTTACTAAAAATACGGCTAACAATCTCCCCCTAAGGGGTGGTCATTCAATTGTGGATCCTTCTTGTGACGTCTTGAGTCTTGGAGCCTTGTGTTCTTGGGAATTCTTTTGAAGTTCCTTTTGCATGCTTGTGATCTTGGATCTTGATCTTTAACTTGATATTCTTTGACAAAATACTGATATCGTGGTCTTTGGCCTTGATTTGTCTTGACTACTGAGATCTCTGAATCTTTATCCTTGAACCTTTATGCCTCCTTGCTATCTTCTGTCTCCACCCTCATGCTCAAGGTCTTGAAAGCTTGCTAACAATCTCCCTCAACATTTTCTTTAACATGATTACTTGTACCACATCATGGTAGGAGTAGTACTTGATCCACTTGTGTGATATATCTTTGTAATTATCTGGCAATCGTGTTGACAATGCACTTTTAAGGAAGTGTTTGTACATCAGAGATTGCGAAAGACTTTGACACATGTGCTTGAGCTTTCATCATGTATTTATCTTTGTCGATTGAGCATGAGGTCTTGAATCTTGACTCGTCATAGACTAGAAGCTGCTACCGTCGAGAAAACCTACAAGTATAGGTTAGAGATAAACATACATGGACGAAAGTGTCTTTGTCACTTCATCGAATATGGTTGCAATAACCACGGTTCCCCGTTAATCAGTATAAATACTGCTTGTGATCAGGTAGGATTCAAAAGAATCTCCTTGACAGGGTTTCGCAGCTGCGCTAGCCGTTCTCGTTACCGAAGCATCTCAAAGTAGACAACACTGTAAGAGTGAATCATATATTTACTATCTTTCTGATTGAGTCGTCAATTCATATACTGGACCAAAATCGATATCCAATTGACACAAGCTTGATTCATTCAGAATCTCGCAAGTCACCTACCGCAGAGCTGTTTGATGTTGACTCTGGAAGGATTTCCATTTATCACTGTGAATACTAATGAGTATCACTCTGAATGTTCTAGCAATTACCACAAGGATAATGCGTAGGAATTTTTGATACCAAATGTTGTATAATGATGTACGACATTTTGTATATTGGAATTTGTGTCTAGTGAGATTTTTGATGGATCTCGTTGGCTCTAGATTCTATAAGTGCACATTTGTTATTTGGTAATCGAAGGCTGGAGCGGACTGCCACCTTTTCAATATCAACGATCTCGGAATGAGAAAGTCAATAGAAACGTGTTGATCTCTATGAGAAATGAAACAAAAATCTTTTGAGAGATTTTGAGTGGCTAGGGAGGGTTGTGTATTGCATCACTAGTTCCATGATGTCAGTCTTCAATATCAAAATCATCTTTGTGATTACCGATAGATTATGTATTGACCAGATTTCTGCCTAGGGTTGTATGGAGGGCTTCTTTCTTTTCACCCTTTATTCTTACACTTCTTTTTCATTTATCAACCCCTTTAGTTCTTACCAAGACTTCATGACTAGTACCTTGTTGGGTTTGTTCCAACACTAGCTCCATCTCAGGCGGCACTATTCCCTTATTCTCACTTTACTTCCTTTTCAATCATACCTAGGACTTCTACTCTATCTAATGGAGTGTTCCTGGGTAGACTCCTTCAGTTCTAGCTGGATCATGGAATGAATATACCTAACTTTAACCGCCTTATAACTCCTTGAGAAACAACAGTTGGTCAGTCTTTGGGGTATTGCCATGAAGATCCATAAAACCATTTGATAAAAAATCAATCAACGTGTCTGAGAAATCATTTGAGACACGTTAAGAGTTTCCAGATTTACCAAAAAGCTCCCCCTACACATATGCACCGTATTATGAAAGAGTTTTGCACATGCGAGGTTTGGGAACGCACTTATAGATTGAAGATCGTATCCATTATTAATTCGTATTGATAACATTTTAATCACTATTATCCCCCTTAAAAATTGCATATGTGGTTACAATTGTTGACAATTAGTGAATTAAAACCAAGTTAATGTCCATAATTCACATGAGCATAACTAAGTCTTAGGAGAACAGGAGTGCATGCAGAATGAATCATATTATTATACTCCCCCTCAATTATAGAATAGAGTGAAAACTTAGAGTGGGAGTTTGTTGAGCACACAATTTTGAAAGAATTTGAAAATTTCTTAAAAAATTGTGCTCAACAGGAAAATATGTGAGATATATCTTATTTACCATCATTTTCCTTAGTACTTCTCTTAAGCATTCAAAACTT